>OY754964.1:6665485-6805485 GCA_963576475.1 Molanna angustata | reverse complement strand
AATCTTTTTTACATATTATATATATATATATATATATCCACCTCACTAGGCTTAGCCTGTACCGAGGTGGAATATTTCACAATCACATTAATATACATATTTATACAATATTTTCGTATTTCATTCAGTTTTGTGACAGTATGCATTCTATATAACATGATTTATATAACTATAGGTAATCAAGAATAGTACATCAAGCAATATAGCAGAAAATAAAACAAAACAATGGTTTATATATAAGTAAACAAAAAATATATCAATCAATAAGGCGAGAGAAAAAAAAAAAAAAAAAAAAATAATATATATATAAACAAAACAAAACAAAACAAAAATATCAGATATAGTGTGGTCTGTTTTGCACCCACACACCAACACCCAAACACCCACACGCACACACCCTCACACACACACACACACACACACACACACACACACACACGCACACACACACACTCACACACGCACGCACACACACACACCACACACACACATATACACACGCGCTCACCCACATACGTACATACCCTGTTCATCTGTGCACTAGGCAGGGACATAGGTAAGTACCTTTTCAGTATCTTTTCTTCCCATTTTTAATAGCCAATCCGTCAACAATCCTTTAAGTGCAGGATTACCAATAAACTTCTTCAGGTTAAAGTTTTTATCATGAACCGAGTTAAACAGCCTGGGTGCCAAAAACGAGAAGTGCCTATGTGCAAACTCTGTTCTGGTCCTGGGCACCTTATAATGCTTTTCGTTGCGACATCTCGTTGAAAGTTGATGAGACAATGGTATCAGCAGATGTTGATGCTTGTTGTAATGTAGTACAATTGTTTTTGTGTATATTTGTCTAACGTCAAGTACACCAAATTCGCGAAACAGTTGGTCAGATGGATGTCTATATGGTTTTTTATTTATGACCCTTACAACGGCTTTTTGGCTTTTAATAAGCGGATCTAGGGCAGCTAAGGTGGCTCCCCCCCAACCCAATATTCCATATGTTAGTATACTTTGTACAAGAGCGAAATAAATAGATTTTAATGTTTTTAGAGATAGCATGTTTCTTATTTCCTTGAATATAAATACAGTTTTCCTTATTTTATCAGATGTGTTTTGTATGTGTTGTTTCCAGTCAAGTCTTTCATCTATAATTATTCCAAGGTATTTAGTGTCTTTGACTTTTTTAATGCTCGGGCATTCACATAAATAAGGTGTACCGTCTTCTGAGGGATTCTGTAAACAGGAATGTATTTTCAAGTTTTTGGTCTTTAGATAGTCATCGTCTCTGTTCGTTATACTCATGGTCATGTAAACAGTTTTGTCTGTATTTAGTGTAAGTAGATTATTGTCCAACCAAGTTTTAATCAATTTAAGGCCTTGCTCAGTTTTTTTATGTACGCCGTCCCATGTATTATCACTAAAAATAACTGCTGTGTCATCTGCAAATGATACAATGTCTCCATCCATCATATTGAGCTTCATCAGGCCATTTATATAGATCAGGAACAGAACTGGCCCTAAAACACTTCCCTGAGGCACCCCAAACTGGATTTCAGACTTATCGCTAGAGTAGTCCCCTATTTTAGTCTTTTGTACGCGGCCAAAAAGATAATCAGTAAACCAACGATATACTGCTCCACAAATTCCCATTTCAGCTAGCTTTGACAGCAGTAACCTGTGTGAGACCGTATCGAAAGCTTTGGCAAGGTCAAGGTAGACTGTGATGCATCTATCCCCCTTGTCTAGTATGCTAACCTGTCGCGCCGTCAGACATCCTATTGCCTCTTGGGTACCCATATTTTTACGGAATCCAAACTGCAGGTCGGACAATATTTTATGTTTATCCAGAAATTCTGTAAGTCTATTTTTTACAGCTACTTCGATAACTTTTGACAATGAGTTTAGGAGGCTTATTGGCCTATAGCAACCTATGTCTTCCTTATTTCCACCCTTATATATTGGGCACAAAACAGCCTCTTTCAAGTGATTTGGAAATGATCCTTTATTGAGGCTCAAATTGCATATGTGAGTTATGGGTGATTTAAGATTATCACGGCATGCCTTTAATATTTTGGATGATATTAAGTCAGTACCTCTTGAGTTCTTACTCTTTAGTTCAGACAGTATTTTGTGTACTTCTGTAGTTGTAATACTCTCAAATTTATTGAATTCATGCTGTACTGGCTGAATTCCAATCGCATGCATCGGGTCCAGGCTCTGTAGGTCCATCTCGGTTTTATTTAATTTTTGTAGAGTTTTCTGTGCTAGAGAGTGTCCCACATTAGTATAAAATTTGTTCACCTTGTTCAGGGCTTCCTCGCACTGTTCCCCACTCATTCTATATAGTTTACCTTCCAACATTATTTCTTGAGGTATGTGTCTTTGTTTTTTTCTATTTGCTACCTCGTTAAGCAGTTCCCATGTTTTTTTCGGGTTATTAGATACAGCGTTGAATTTTTCTCTATAATAGTTATTTTTTACCGTTTTTAGTAGAGCCTTACAAGCGTTTCTATATCTTATATATATTTCTTTTCTCAGTAGGTCAAATGGATTTCTTTTTAATTGTTGGTGTAACTTATCTCTAATATTTATGCTACGTAGCAAACCTGTTGTAATCCAAGGTTTGAGTCGTCGTCTGGAGTGAGGGGTGTGCTTAGTGATCGTGTTAGAACGGATAATGTTTTCTAAATTTTTTACAAAGTAGTCAACACTATCATTAACATCATCAATTTCATAAAGTTGGGACCAGTCCAACAGACTCGTCTGCAGATCTATTCCGTCATAATCGATGCTGTCGTAGGAGAAATCATTTGATTGTATTCCTCGGTGTACTGTTCTATTTACAGTGAGTATGGTGGGAAAGTGGTCTGTCAATAGTGAGTCACATACAATGCCGATAATATTATTTTTATTGGCCCTGGTCCTAATCATCATGTGGTCCAGAAGAGAGTTATCTCTTGTAGGCAAGTTAATTGCCGACATCATCCCGTTTTCGGCAAGTAGACACATGTAATCATCAACGCATTTATTATTCTTTTGTAAAATATTGATATTTAAATCACCTACCAGTATGCATTCATGAGCATTATCCATTCTCAGTAACCGAGAAAGTGACTCGAGAAATAGTTGAATGTCATGATTTGACGGCGACCTATAGATGCCTATAACCGAAGTATCACAGTCTATCTTCACTCTCAAACAATTAGCGTTGACCAGTGTGATCTCTTCAACAGAAGCTTGGAGTGTTTTTCGTGTAAAAATTGTTACTCCGTCATTTTGTTTATGGTTAATTCTAGTGTAAAAAGTATCATAGCTATCAATATTTTTCTGAACAAAATCATCCCTCAGCCAACAGTCAGAGAGTACTAACACGTCAAAATCGATTTTTAGATTTGAGATTAATACCATTAAATTATCAAAGTTCTTATTTATACTACGTATATTACAATGCAATATTTTAAGGCTAGATTCCTTTCCAATGACGCTTGAACATCGCCAAGTGGGGAGCATTACTGTGCGTATTTCTTCCAAGTCTTCATTATCAAAAATCACATCAGCCGCGCCCTTGTCCCATAACCGGCCTAAATTTCCTTCGCTTACTCATGGTGTCGGCGAAGTGGTTGAATATACCGTATCCATAAAAAAAAATAAAAAAATCAGGACACAATAAGTTAGATAATATGATACAAAGTAATCACTCACCCGAGTCGACTGATGTTTTCCGCAACCCTCAAATAACCATGTGTATATTAAGTACATAATCATTTCCCTGAGACAAACGCTGTCACAAACACTTAAGTAACACATATATGAATAATAATTTTATTACAATACGATTACAGTTAGATTTCGAGTTATCTATATTTTTTTCTATATTAGAGTATTTTACTAAGTATAAATCTGACACACTATGTAACAATGGAGCACAAAAATTACAGCTCAAGTAACTCCAAAATAAAGGCATCAAAGTTGGGATGTATTTTCTACAGTGGCATATTCCGATTTTATGAATTTTATCAATAACTTTTAACCTTTTATAGCTTTTTACACTTATAGACACTACACAGTTCATATCACTGTCCACAAAAAAAAATATTAAGTAATTTTTGAGTTGGCAAAAGGATATTTTGCTACTCAGATAAATAGTTAGGACAATAAACATGTTCATAAATGAATTTACGCCTGCACTTAATGGTATTTGTTGACACTTGTGAGTAATTGACATTTGTAAATATTTTCACAAAATATAGTATTGTCGCGTGTTAGGAAACCAGATTTACCCGCGCCGTGTGTACTGTGGCATAAGTTAGGATGAATAGTGGTATAAGTCATTTTTGACAAAAGTTTTTTATGTTTTTTTATCCATGTCAGACCCATACAGTACAATACAAACAGTTCACCAGATACAGTAGGTACACAAACAAACCATGCATTCACCCGATACCATACACAAACAAACCGCGCATTCATCCAATACAGTACACAAACAAACCATGTATTCACCAGATACAATCCACAACCATAAAAGAACCATGTATTCACCCTATACAGTACACAAATATAAAACAAATTCAGGCCATTATGTATAAAAAGGTTTAAAAGATTCAAAAATTCAAGATAGATGTAAGATATAAAAAATATTATGGACAGTAAAAAATTAAAAGCAAGAACATTAGAACATGTTTTGAATATTATACACCGTCACAGTTTATTAATAGATTCTGCTCTGCGGATGTGAATAGTAATTGATTTTTCATCTTTTTTCACAAGTATTTTTCCATTCTTAATCCATACGAATTTATATCCAGCTTTTTTGGCTTTTTTTCTCGTTTCCATGTGCAGGTAATGGAGTCGGGGTGTAAGGGCCTCCTGAACATACACTGGATGGTTCCCATTCATGCCCAAGTCATGTGTGTTCAGTTTTGTATATTTGTCCTTGCCCCTGTTATATGTCTTGACAGCAGTAAGAAAGCGATTTTTGACATCTTCGGATTGGAACGTGACCGTGATACATCCTTGCCGGGCTAAATCAGTTTTATTTCGATCAACATTCAATTCCTCTCCTGCTTTCTTGAAAGTGAATCTTCTAACAACGGATATTTCGTCACTTTTGATCCCATCTCCTATGATAGCTCCAACCTTCAGCATCTTTTCTCGTAGATTCTCCCCGTTTTCAGATGGTATTCCTTTAATTTCCAGCTTTGTTCTATTTGATTGCTGGTCAGTTCCATCTAATTTATCCTCTAGGAATTCTATGCACTTCTTACACATGTATGGAATTTTAATTTCTGTTCACTGTTTCCTTATTATTCATATTTCAATTATGTACACATGTATGGAATTTTAATTTCTGTTCACTGTTTCCTTATTATTCATATTTCAATTATGTACACATGTATGGAATTTTAATTTCTGTTCACTGTTTCCTTATTATTCATATTTCAATTATGTACACATGTATGGAATTTTAATTTCTGTTCACTGTTTCCTTATTATTCATATTTCAATTCGTTCGTTTCCGTGTCCAGACCATAAATGTTGTATTGCAATTATATACGAAATGAAAATCAATCTAACCTCAAAGTGTTTAGCAGCTCAGCGTATAATAACATCCATATGATTCAAATATATGTTACATATATGTTTTGTTTCACAAATAGTTCGGGCAAGACAACGTCTGTCGGGCCCGCTAGTTTGGTATAAATATTAACATTAGCTATATAGAATGTATTTATAGAAATATAGATAGGTCGATGGTAGAGCGGTTAGTGCTGGGTCGCGATATCGAATAGCACAAGCATTTATTCTTAATTTAGGGAATGTAGGAAGACGCCAGACAAAAGTTGTTGATGTCATGGATCGAGTTGCAAAACTTAAATGGCAATGGGCAGGTCATGTTGCCAGACAGGGTACGGACATATGGGCACCCAGAATTCTAAATTGGAGACCATGGGATATGAAAAGGGGAATAGGCCGGCCCCAGAAAAGGTGGGCCGATGATATTGTCCCTGTCGCTGGAAGCGGATGGGTTCGAAAAGCCCAGAAAAAAGACGAGTGGAAGCTATTAGAAGAGGCCTACATCCAGCAGTGGAGAGATGGCTGAGAAAGATGAAGAAGAAGGAAGACGTATGTGTACCTACTTATTTAACAAGGACATATCAATTAAAAAAAAATGCAAGATATTCAGTTTCAATAAAATAAAAAAACTATATCGCTGAGGACAGGATTCGAACCTGCGCGGGCATAGCCCATTGGATTTCAAGTCCAACTCCTTAACCACTCGGACACCTCAGCTGATATTGAACTCACGAAATGAACACAATTTATAAATGAGGACTGTAATTTTACATGAAAATAAAAAAAAATATATCGCTGAGGACAGGATTCGAACCTGCGCGGGCATAGCCCATTGGATTTCAAGTCCAACTCCTTAACCACTCGGACACCTCAGCTGATAGCAGTCCCTTCGTTATACTTCGATGAGTTATACTTTACTCTGTCTTACAGCGGCAGCGATATTGAATCGTTGGTAATATAATATTGCGAATTATTAATTTTTAATCACACACATAATAACATAAAAAATGATAGAAAAGTATACAAACAAACGCACTATCATGCCATATTCCTAATGGGGTAGGCAGAGAGAATCAAAGCCGAATAAAAAAAATATTACATGCAGCCCAACAGGTACCTACTCAATCAAATAGTTTTCTCATAATTCACAGAATTTCATTGTTTATGCTCATAATATTATATTTTATTTATTTATTTATTTATTTTGATTAGGAAACAAAACAGGAGTACCTACAGAAAGAAAAGTACATCATAAATATTTAAGAAGTAATATAAAAAAATCTGTACACCCAATAACATTGTTTCACATACATAATACTAAGAATTACAAAGTAACCACAAGAATACAAAATAAAACGAGTGGGTTGTGGCCAACACTAAACTCCTAACTAACAAGTCATTCTATAAAGTATTCAAATTTTGTATGGAAAATTTCCAACATTTTCATGAAATGAGTTTGTTAAATTATTTTTTATTTAAATATTTTATTACGAAAACTTGATAACTCTTCAATGCCATTTTATGAAAGTGATGTGCCTTTTTACGAATTTGAAAATAAAAATTTCAAATTTTAAGTTTCCTGAGCATGGGGTCACTTTGAAATATTTGACAGTTAAAAAAATTGAGAAGCACTATTCATATATCGTTCAAAATCTAATGGGATCTAATCGAGTATTGGATATACATTTTTTCAAAATTTGAATAGAATCGATGAGTCTATAATCGATAAAGTAAAATGAACACGCCGTACATAGCACATAGCACACACACACAGATACATTGTGATGAAACTTTCAGAATACAATCTCAGCATACTAATTGATAATTTGAAAAAAAAAATACCCTGAAAAATTGCGAAATTATAACTCCCCACTATATCCCCTTGGGTTAGTGAGGAGTAAAAAAGAATATGCATATTTAAAAAATAACAATCAATTTATATTTTCTCAAAAATAGCTCAAAACAAAGTAGAATATGGGGGAAAATAAAGAGTGATAAATAATGACGTGATGTACCTATAAAATAATGGAAGGAAGAAGGAGAGGTAGGACATTAGGAGAAATGTCATGACTGCTGTAGGTCGTGTAACAATCTTAATACATCGTGACGATATTATATATACTAGTTGCATGTAACACATGAGATCCAACTGTCGATAGCGATAGTATGTATAGTTGAAGAATAAGTAGCAAACTATAGTCCCATAAATACAAATTATTTAATATTTTAAGATATTTGATTTTCTATACAACACATGTACCTACATATGTATGTATGTCAAGATAGGATAGTATGGAGGTCAGTCCTTTGATCCTACCCAGAATATGAAAACAGAATGATGGTATGTAGGTATGTATGTTTGGAGATTAGTATCAAACAATTAAGTCTTCTTAGATATTGTGTGTAGGCGATTGCCATACAAATTGTATGAAGCAATGTCGTCACTAAATTCAATTTTTATACAAATTATTAAAAAAAAATTGAGATGTACTAATACAATGTTTATATTTTTTTATATAAAATTAAATTGTCTAGTTGGGGTCTTTCGGCTTTTTTTGATATTTTTAAAAAAATTGGAAATATAGGTAGTTAAACTCATAAATTTATCATAAAAAAATATTTTTCTTAATAAAAAATGTTTGAAAAACCCTGGATTTTTTTAAAAAAAACTTATTTGAGATTTTGTATTTGTCTATGTTTATACCAAATTTCAGCGTTCTAGCTTTTATGGTTTCTGAGATATATGGAAAAATAAACCAAAATTTCAAAAGTTGATAACCCCTGACTGAAACAAAAATTCACACTTCTGAGTATAAAAGTTTTGTAGGCCTATAACTGTTTATATATTCTAAAAATTTGGGCTCTGTAAATTGAGCGGATCAAAAGTTATAAGGACACACACACACACACACACACACACACACACACACACCCACACACAGACACACACACAAAACTCACATAAAATGTTCTACTCTGAATTCTGAGTAAATCCATGTATGGGAACATATATGCTGCGAGGCCTCTAGTTGGTGTTATTAGCATGCAAAAAGTCCACTACACCATACAAAATTTTCCTTCGTACACGCATCTTGGCTTAATAATGTCGATTCATTAAGAGAATTGAATTCTCATGAACGAATCGACAGTTGGATTATGTAGTTGTCATTGAATATATATCTACTTGCATCGCAAACTTAGAATTGTGCACTATTGTAGCACGCGGTAAAATAGCGTTGCGTCTAAAGTTAGGTGGTTAGGTCTGCAATAGGGAACATGAAATAATTTGTTCACACGAACTGACCTTCTATAAGTTGTTATATAAACAAATAAATAAACATTACTGTTAGAGTTAAGCCAACCCTACAACAGGTGTTACCTTACATAAATTAACAGGTTAAAGCAAAAAAATCGCGGTTCGTTGTTACAAACAAAACATATTTTTAATTTTACCACATGAATTGCGTAGTTTTGCTACTACAAAAATTCATTTTGTTGGCTACTGTTAAACCGACATAGTTCATCCATTCATTCATACCATCACGGCAAACCCCACAATGTGGGGTAACCATCTACAGGTGGGCGGGCGTATATTATCATAAATAAAAGGAAGCACGTCTGTGCGTGTATATACCCACACACCATTCTCATCACTATGTGAGATGTTATTGTTCCCTATTGTATTTCGATTACCCTGATCTTACGGGAAAAGTTGAAACACTATTTTAAGCCGGTGCTTCATAGCTACCGATGTAGTATAAATTTAGGTCGACTGTATTTTTTTATATTTTAAAATGTATTTTTTTTTTTGCATATACCAAAAATTACATTAATTTTTATAAGTAACATAACAAATAATGGTTTGGACCACCTCACTATACTAGTTACATACATAATATTAATTACTAAGTCATTGTAAGCTGTTATATAGAATGATTGCGTAGCCCATGGTCCACTTATTGAGTCCTATGTTAGTAGTTTTGTCGTGTATGTTGTTATGAATTGAGAATTTATTTATATTCTATTTTTTTTTGTATGTCCAACATTTTTTATGATTAACACATGAATATATACAAAATCTCACTAACCAAATAAGGGTTTTCTTTATCAGTGGGTTTTCTGTGTCAAAATAGTCTAATAATCTATACTTAACTGTCTTAAAAAGAAAAAAATATATAAATGCGACATTATTACTATATTATTAGAAGGATATTATATTTAAAATGAAAGTGAATGCTTTAAGGTGATTGGACATATATAAAGAATGAACGATGAACGACTGACGAAAAAAATATACATGGGTGCAAGAGATGGAGTGAATAGCAGAGGTCGCCCCAGAAAGGGATGGCATGACCAATGACCATGTGAATGATATTTTGAAAGAAGGAAACATAAAAAGTTTGAACAATCGACGAGCATGTATGAGACGATGCATGGATGTAAAGGATGTCAGAAATGTGTGCAAAAATAGAGAAGTATGGCGCTCGATTCTCTCTGCTTACCCCGTAAGGGACATGGCGTGATGGTATGTATGTATGTATGTATACACAAAAAACAATAACATAAAAATAAGATAAAAGAACAGAACAAAATTAATATAAAAAACAAACAATACTTAACATTTAAAAAATAGTTAAAGAAATAAAATCCAAACAGAAAGAAGGAAAAAATATGGAATTCGCTAAAAATGAAATTTTGCGCGTTAATTTGATCTTATTGTACGAATTTAATTCAATTAAGGCTGATTTTGTTATTTATTTAAGAATTTGCTCTGTATGTTAATTTTTATTTATTACATATAAGTCCATAAATGTTTTATACTTCTGAAAACTCGTGCAAACAATACGACTTTATCGTATGTTTA
Source organism: Molanna angustata (assembly GCA_963576475.1). Lineage (NCBI taxonomy): Eukaryota > Metazoa > Arthropoda > Insecta > Trichoptera > Molannidae > Molanna > Molanna angustata. Next base: position 6,795,047 of record OY754964.1, on the reverse strand, counting down.
TACAGTTGTTTATCAACTATTTATTTTTAATTACTGTACATACTTATTTTACTTAAAACAAAGTAATGTTTTTGCTGTTCTCGGATTGATTGATAATAAATCTTCTATTTCTAGAATATTGTAGGTTATTTTTATAAAATAATGTATATCTCAGTATCCTTTCAGGCATACAATCAAGAATAATAATGAAAATCAATCAAGGTAATTGATTATTTTAATGAGCACGGAAGGGTAAAGAAACATAAATTTGTAAAGGAATGAAAGGAAGTGTTTGTTTTCAATTTAAATCAGGAATAAGAAGCAAATCAATTAAAAACTTTGGACATTGCAATAATGAAAAGGTTTTACAAAACTTTACCAATCAATTCTCCATTGAACGCCATAATGCCCTCTGCTAGTAGCTAAGTCGAGTACAGTCAATAACAACAAATTTGGCTATTTTAAAAAATATAACCTAACATAACCTTCAATGATACAAAAACATCTATATTTAAATAAAATATTACACAATATTAAATTCTGAAAAAAAGCAGTAGGTAGCCATGGTATACGTGAGTCGTATAGCAACTGTTGGAGGTTATGAAAATAGAATTATATAAAGAAAAACTATGTATATTAAATATAATTTACCTCGATATATTAAATATAATAATACCTACAATCAACAATATGTTTTAGAAAGTCTACCAAACTTATTTTACTCATAACAATATACTTCAAATTCCTCCAACCCTTCGCATTTTAACAGTTTTCATTTTTTTTTGCCATTATCATTATTGTTTTTAATTGTGTTTTTTGTTTTTATTAATAATAATAATGAAAATGAACACCTCCTTGCACCCTGCGCATTTGGCGACTTTCTTGCCGTATGGCAATTTCTTCTAACTAACCAGTGTTTCCAGCCCAGAGAAGCAATATTCGCGTGAGAAATGAATTTAAATAAATTTCTCCTCTGTTGGGAATCGAACCCAGGACGCCCGCACAGAAACCGAACGGCTTACCAACTGTTACACGGCTGTCGGCGGTTTATTATTTTTTCGTGTAAATTTTTTGTAAGTTTTTATAAATATAATATTATATTTATACCTGTCACAAATGTAGGTATTTACTAATGTGGTTGACTGGTAGGCATAAATTTCCATAAGCCAATAAGTCCGCCACAATATGTGACAATTATTTTTTGAATAGTAAACGAATATTTATTATTATTATGAAAAATCTAACTCGTAGTAACAAACACTACTTAGCAACGCACAAAATCGTTTGTAAAATAGGTTATATCAACGATGTTCTAGGGGTCTAGATAGCTTAATAAACGAGGTAGCTTAATATTTTTTGCTTCAGATAAGTGAGATAAGCCATGTAAAGTTAGCACCTACACTTTTTATAGAAGCCATACCTAATAATTCTGTTTCAGCGTTGGTTTGAATAAGTTGTAAATAGTAACTAAGACAGAGATATAATATGTTAATAGATGTATTAAAATATAATGCATTAAGTAGTTGATTTACATAAAAAATAAGCAACTTTGTCCTTACAAAGAACGAGTATATTTTTCTAATGAATAATCTTCCTTTGTTTTACGAGGGAAATGCTTTCGTTATTATAAAGACCAAGTCTCTATTCAACATTCAATCTAGGTACAACTCCAACAACTCTAGTGTACATTCACAGTGTGCATAAAGCATAAGTTTTAATTACTTAAGAACTTATCTCAACAAACAAATTAGAGTGGTCAACAACTGACCAGTTAATGCACTGGGCCGGCAGAAAATCGATACGATTTCAAAGACAAACGAGTCGGGATGCGGAAGTGCCTCAGTATATACTATCTCAGTTTTGTGTCTCAACTCAAGCTAATTATGTTTTTCTTGAAATACATAATTAAATTGCTTTAAACGGTACTGAAACTGTTAAGTTTCCGATTCAAATAAAATAAAATAGTGTAAGTTGAAGTATTTTATCAACTTATTTATTTTACTATATACATATTATTGAAATTGTCCTTACTTAAAACAGGAATTATTCCTAGTTAGATAGACATACGTAAAGTGATGGAATGATGCCACCAAGGAAGCACCCATGGTTTATTGTTATTTTTATTTTGTTTATCATGTTTTTTGTTTTGTATATTTTTATTTTTGTATATTTTTATGTTGGTTTTTATATAAATACTGAGTGGTCTCTGTGGTGTATTTATTCTGTAAGTTTTCTTTTCTAAAGTTTTTTTTTTATAACGGCGCTGGCCGATTTACTAATGATATTAATAACAATTAAGCACTACAAATAATAACACTCAATTATTATTATTACCATTATACACTCTTGAGATTATAATTATGTGGGGAATTTGTGGGGAATCGGAAATTTGAAATTCCCCAATTCGGGGAATTAGATCTAGATTTTTGGGGAATTTAGTAAATTGACATTGGCAACGCAGCAACGCTGGTCCTTCGGCCAACTTCGTTAATATGAATGAGATGCGAGACTATCCGACGAATGACGGTACCATTATTAATTTGTGGTGCATAACATCGCCACAGATCCCATTTCAAGAGTTTGTATACATATTTGTATATAAGAGGAAAATTTATTATGTAATATAAAATAACCCCGAAATTAAATAACTGTCCCCTTTGATCAAACTGTGTCCAATCACAACTTCGTACAATCACGGTTTGTATAAGAAAATATACAATCGCAATTTTGTTCATTCTTAATGTTATGCCATTATTGCAATGTTGGACAATCGCAATTTCGAAATATTATGACAATTTTTGTTTAATATCTCAATCATAGAATTTTAATGTACAGAAGCCGCGTGTAGTAGGTACAAATTTCGAATTCAAATGTATGCCAAGTTTTTTTTACATGTGTGTGTGAGGCGGTAGATCGGTTGGTCTACGTATTATGTAGGTGTGCGTATCGGTAGGTGTACGTATACTAGAAATTCGTCTGTTTCAGCGTAGTTTTAGTTGGCATACATTTTTTGCGCTGACTAGGTATCTGTATCATATATAATCTAAGATCTCAATAGAGACGAAGTTGAAATATTAAGGAAGAACGGGGAATTCAAGACACTTATAGGGCTTTCGACCTGTCATCTGCTGGTTTACGTGATAACTTTATGCGCTTGCACAACCTTCACCAATAATGCCTTTCTATTGAGTTCTCTATCAATCCAATTTGGGAAAATTCTATATATTTTATTCAAAGATGTTAATGTTCTTGAAAATAAGCTGTTTTTACCTTTATCATCTATGAAATGACAAAGAAACTCTTTTTGTGACGCACTCTATTGTGAAATTGGTTCTTAAACAATGTAAACAACAGTTCTTATACAGGAAATGACATTTTTTTCGCATATATGTCACCTCTGAGTTGCGACATCATCTCTATTGAGATTTAAAAAAAAATGTTACAAAAACATTGACTCTCGACAGGGAAAAAATCTAGTGTTTGCGTATACGCAACTGTAAATTTTTTTCGAAATATAGTTCAATCGCAATGTTGTGAGATGGTGATTTTTTACATACGCAATTATACGATTATTTGTAAGAAAATATAAATATTCTGTTGCAATTGTTGAAGAAAAAAATATTTAAGGGCAAAATAATCCAAAGTCATTAGTGATGGCCGCGAGAATCGACATAAATAATATAATTATAACAATATTAAATGTTGGTTGTGTATGATAAAGTTGTGTGTACGATGTGGTGGGGTTACTAATGTGACAATAAGGACTTTAGACAACATGGCGGCGCGTATTACAAGAGAGGGTGTGGTGTTATGCGTAGAAATTATCACAAACAAAAAGTTTCACAGTTGTGATAATATCACTCCATATTATATTTGGTGAGCAGGAAAATAATGTAGCAGGAAATATTACTAATAAGGTTAAAAAATAAAATACTAGGAGAAAGATTTTTTTTAAATATTTTCCAACTGTCGATTTGTTCAGGAGAACTTTGTTCTCTTAACATATCGACAATGTTTCAAGCCAGGATACGCGAGAATTGTATGCAGAGTTCTACTTTTTTCACGGCTTTTCCAACTTTGAAGTCAAAAAACACCAACTTAGAGGATTCGCAGCATATATGTTCCATACACAGATTTACTCAGAATTCGGAGTAGAACATTTCGTGTGTCTGTGTGTGTCTGTGTGTGTCTGTGTGTGTCTGTGTGTGTGTGTAGGTGTGTGTGTGTGTCTGTGTGTGTGTGTGTGTGCCTCTGTGTGTGTGTGTGTGTCCGTCCCCCCTTATAACTTTTGATCCGCTCAATTTACAGAGCCTAAAATTTCAGAATATATAAACAGTTACAGGCCTACAAAACTTTTGTACTCGGAATTTTGAATTTTTGTTTTAGTCAGGGGTTATCAACTTTTGAATTTTTATTTTGTTTTTCCATATATCTCAGAAACCATAAAAGCTAGAACGCTGAAAATTGGTACAAACATAGACAAATACAAAATCTCAAATTAGTTTTTTCAAAAAAATTCCAGGGTTTCTCAAACATTTTTTTATTAAGAAAAGTATTTCTTTATGATAAATTTATGAGTTTAACTGCCTATTTTTCCAAAACTTTTACAATTATCGAAAAAAGCCGAAACACCCCAACTAGATAATTTAATTTTCTATAAAAAAATATGAGCATTGTAGCAGAAGATCTCAATTTTTTTTAACAATTTTTTTAAAAATTGAATTTAGTGACGACATTGCTTCATACATTTTGTATGGCAGTCGCCTATACACAATATGTAAGAAGACTTAATAGTTTGATACTTCATCTCCAAACATACATATATACCATCATGCTATTTTCATATTCTGGGTAGGAAAAAAGGACCTTCCTCCATACTATCCTATCTTGACATATATACCTACATATGTTGTATAGAAAACAAAATATCTGACAACATTCAATAATTTGTATTTATGGGTTTATAGTTTGGTACATATTCTTCAACTATACATACTATCGCTATCGACAGTTGGATCTCATGTGTTACATGCAACTAGTTTAAAAAAAATTATTCTCCTAGTATGTTGTTGATCTGACTGGTGTAGGTATGTTTTTTATTTAATTACTTTATTTATTTTATTTATTTTACTTTTTTATTTTATTATACTATATTATAGACCATATTATGTATATTATACTATTGTATAGAGGTTTTGCGTTGTTTTGCACAAGGCAAAGAAATTGCCGTATGGCAATAAACCAGCCATTGTACACTTGTTAAAAGCTTTGTAGGCTTAAAATTTTCTGAAATTTTGGGTTTTGTGCATCATACGGATCAAAAGTACACTATAAACACACACACTATAAACACATTATAAGTTCTAGGTAGGTATTCCGAATTTCGAATTCATCCATACCTACATACAACATATGCATGCAAAAAGTCCACTACACCATACAAAATGTTTAACTTGTACCTGCGTCTTGGCTTAAATCTGCATATAATATTATGTTAAGAGAAAAAAAATCTCTTGAACAAATCGACAGTTGGACTAGGTAAATTGAAATACATAAATGAGGTTTTGTGTTTGGGGGAATACATATGTTTTCAATTATTTCTCACGAAAATTTTACGGTTAAGTTGGGAACATCGTTATGTTGAAAATTCTACAAGAAACTTTCCGCTCAAACAGGATGAAGTGTTTTTATTTAACTTTTTTTTTATTTAACTTCACGTGTCTGTCCGTACGGGAATTTCGTAACCGATTTGAAATTAATTGCCCGTCCTGTTAAGAGATCTAAAACTTTCTAAATTTGTGTATTCCCGATGACAATGACTCGTTTACATTTTGATAAAATTGAGCAATATTGTATTTCATCCAAAAGTAAACAATATTTATTGCATAAAACAAGGAATATTTTTATTTTGACAATAACCTTTCAATGTGAAGAAAACTTTGAAATGGGTGTCCTCAATTTTTTTAATAACATTTAATCTTCTTCTTTTGCTTTAGTTAGGACTGTGTCCTGTTATTCTCGGAGCCTGCTCTTGTGAAGTGGACGTCCAGCTATCTTTCCATCGTTAGGGTGGTCTTCCAGGGGGTCCGAACTCGATTCGAACCCGCTCTCCCCACATGATCTCTACAGAATCGTCTTCGTGTTCTTCCCCATCGCACAACATCTTCGACATCACAGATTCTTCTTATCTCCGAGTTCCTTACTCTGTCACGAAGTGTTACGCCTGCGATGGGTCGTAGAGTCTTCATCTCATTTAATATTTAAAATTAATTATTATTTTTTCTGTTCTGAGAATAAAGCTGAGTATGATAGATCAGTTACAATGTGTATATGTCCTTGGTGTATGTATCATATAACCTAAATTTGTACATTGATTGTAACAAATAGTACATATACAGAAAAAAAATGTGTAACATCTGTTAGTTAGAGTTGGAGCAGCTATCTCCGAAAGTAATCCAGAATATTTTCATCAGATATTTATTCTATACAGAACCGAAGGTTTTGTGATAAAGAAAATGAGAAATTGAGATTGAAGTCTACGCTGAAATATGTACTGTAAATCCATCATTATTTCACTCAAACATCAAACATTACGTAATTATTATAAATTAAAATCAAATAAACAAACAAAAATAAAGAATGTATATTTTTTCTTATGTTATCTATATTGTATCCTGACCATTTTTCCGTTAGTTAATTCCGTTAGAACATACAAAACTTCAGCCACATATTATTCAAATATGTATGCATATATATTCAAATAAATTTCAATATGTATTAAAATAAATTTTGAGATGATTGCGATATCGTTCACCTATATCACAAGAATTTATTCTTAGTTTAGAGAGTGTATGTGAATGTATTTGGACATACTTGTTACAAGGATATATTGATTATTTAAAAAAAATGTATAAAAATCAATTTCAATATTTATTCTAATCAATTTCAAAATATATTAAAGTACAAAATACTAACAAATTCTTAGCTTGTTGGTTATAGAGACGTAGGTACTAGATACAACGCCATCTATCGGCGGCTCTTGCAACCAATATCACCCATACAGTTTCATTTTAATAGAGTTACATAGATAATTTTAGTTGAGTTATCGTAAACAAGAACCAATTAATGAGTTTGTTTGTCGAGAGTAATTAGTATCGTCAGAAGCAATTATAAATACCGACTACAACTATTTAATCCCATTATTAACTGATATTCTAAATTGCACTATAATTAAGCTTTAATTTAATATCAATAAATTCATTATTGGGCATTTGAATAATTGTTTTGGTATATAATATAAATGATAATAAGTTAAATAATGGTAATTATCTAGTGTTTAAATAAGTTATTATTCAGCATCGAAATATATGATAAATAGTTTTGGAAAACCTTAATTTGTGCTAAATTACAGGTCATATTATTATGTAGGTATCTATGTTTTTACGTTATGCTTCACTTTTTGATGCTCGCTGATGATCGTATTGGATAAACCGATTGCTGTCGTTGTCGTCAGTGATATATTACTCTTTCCTTACATTTAACATTTTTTTTTAAATGAATATATCCTTGTTAAACAAGTACATATACATCTTCGTACGTTCCCTAAAATAAGCAAATAAATGCTTGTGCTATAGGTGAACGAAATCGGTCGAGGCAGGATTCGAACTCGCGACCACTGGATTACTAGCCCAGCGCGCTAACCGCTCTGCCATCGACATATTGCTAAACTAATGTCCACATGAAAAAAAAAATGTATTGAAAACCAAAATTCCGTTACAAAAATCGGAGCTCGGAGTTCTGATTTTAAATCTAAGTTATTTTCCGCAAGTATGAAATCATCTAAAATGACATATAATTTTTATGTTCCGTGAATTCTTTATATTTTTATCAATAGCGTATCATATTAATTACTTAATAACGTATGTACTTACATAACTTTTATGCAAATTCAGTTCTGGCTGGTTAGAAAGTCTCTGAATATAAAATTATATAGTACTGTTTCTTTGGTTCTTCGAGACGTATATTATATTAGCCGCTAGTGCGGTATTCCGTTGGTCCTTCGAGCCGGATCCAATTATAAAGTAAAGTGTTTTGTACAATACAAAGGGACTTACGTCTATGAAGTTATCCGATATGAACCTCTGTACCAGAGATGTCTTTCCGCAGTGAGCGTCCCCCACCAGCACAACTTTAACTTCCATCTCCTCCTGGTCTCTACTCACGCTGTCCGCCGTCTTGTTTTTATTCGACCACATTTTGTGACACAAAATGGCCGCTATCAGAGTATGAACTGAATTCACTTATCAGATTAACCAACTAACAACTTCGGACACTGTTCACCGCTGAAAACTCGACACAATCACTTTGATTTTAGACATTTTTGACACTCATTCCATCCTTGGCGTAATCCAATTGAAATCTGAAACAAGAAAAAACAATGCGATAAGTAAACGAAAGAAACACAACACCATCAAAATAATAATCTCATATATTTTGTTCTAAATTCTTGGGAGAAATTTATTGACATTAAATAACATATTCACATCACATAAATATTAATATATATCAAAACTCATCACACTCGCTTTTCATATTGTAAAAAGGCTAAGTATGGTTTTTATCTAGGGGTGAAATGAGAATTTATCTAGGAAAGTATTTGTATACAAGAGAATTCCAAGTAATTCAGTTCTTGTTTTATGGTTTGGGGTTTTTTATGTCGTTTTTAAGCACATTAGATATTTTGTATTACAAAATATACCTACCTATTTTACGATACACCTAAGTAATACGTTGATATACGAGTTCTTTGTAAAGGTAAACATCAGAGGGAGGGGGCTATTAAGATCAGATATTCGTTATCATGTGCCTACTAGAAAGTAGTGAAAAATAATAATTATTGATTACAAAACATAACAATATTTAATAGAGGTAATTAATATATATTTTAAATTGTATAATCATTTTGAATTAATGTTGGTAAACTGTGAGTTATCCGTGCTTTTTTATTGGGATAATTATTACATATAAATATTGTTTGATTATTCCTAGGGTGTGTTCAGATTCAACGCTCGACGTCTGGCGTCGAATGTTCCTGAAGTTTATTTATTTATTTATTTAATTTAAGGGGAAACATACAGCAATTTATAATCCATAAATAAAAACAATAACAAATATCAGTAATTTGCCAAAATAGTTCCCACAACATGCGTAATATAAACAAACGACAAGTTAGCTTAAAAAACATATACAGTGGAGTGAGTTAAAAACTAAATTAACACACATTTTAACTTAAATTTGCACACATATTATATTGAACATCTAAATTATCTTACAAATCCAGTAAAAATATATTTTTTTAGTTATGTAATCTTAATAATATACCCTCAATATCTAACCATTGACTAAATGCTTTATGAGTACTACCTCAGAACAGGCATTCAGCCTAGTGAAATAGTAAAATTTCAATATTTTTATTATGTATACTTTTTATGAAATGTACTGCATTGAAATATGTAAATAAAATAAAATAAAATTTAAAATTAAAGTATACAGCGTAAAACAAAAAATAACAAAGCAAGATAAGTAATTCAAAATTAGGGATATAGTTAATGGGGGTATGTAGAAATTGCGGGGAGTGGGGAGGGAATAAAGAGGAGTGGTATTCCATGTCTCGTATCACTGCGTTTTTGCGGATATACTCCTGCGATATTGTGGATATGTGCTGTTGAGTACATCAATGTCGTAAAAACTTGTGTTATATTGCTTACAAATGCGTGGAAAGCATGAATCCATTCTGTGATTAGTGCTACAGTGTGGAATATGAAATAGATTTGAGTGTCTGCTTGTTCTTACCTGATCGCTTTCGAGTGGCGTTTTAATCTGAACGCTGCATCGGGTGTTTTAAATGTCAAATGTTATGTATCATACATATCTCTTTTGAAGTTATATTTTCATTGAAAGACAACAATTGGGTAGTAGTATATATACCTTTTATTGGAAATTATTGAATGATATTTTTATAAATAAACCTCTTTGTGAATGCATATTGTCATCATAAATAATGTCAACTGACATATTAGATACCACAGAAACAAATAGAAGTCATCATTCCACAGATAAAATAGAAGTCAACAGATACTATAACTGTCAGAGCGTTATTCACCCGACAACTTTACCGAGCGTTTGGTGAGTACACTCGACGTTCAATCTGAACGCCACAGAGTGTCTTTCGAGCGTCTGTTTCCGGTCATTGTGAACGGCTTGGAGCGTTCACTAAGTGCGCTCGGCGTTCGTTGTGAACGCAACCCTACATATATGTATAAGTGCCAATACTATCTAAACCCAAAATCAAAATAAAACATAACATTTTCTTCTTTTATGTAGACCTTTAGGTCTGTTTTTGAGATGCCTGCTCTTCTTGCGAATGGATTCCAAGCTATTCCTCCATCTTTTTGGCGGTAAACCGCGAAGGCGCGTTAGCTGAAGATGATTGTACAGCGCAATATGAAGAAGTTTCTTCATTGCCCACTCCATCCGATAACATCATAAACCTTACATTTTTCCCATATTCTGGTGTTCTTCACTCAATGTTTTGCCTGCTATCATTCATAGTGTCTTCATTTCTGAAGTCCTCAGGATTTGCTTACCGTTGACTGTGTCTGCTCGTGTCATATAACGCATGCCTTGTAAATTCTCATTTTACTCTTGATAGCCCCATGCATACATAATATAATAAATTTATTTTACTTCACTAACGAACCAGTCGCAGACCGAACACTTTTTTTCTTAGACCGACTGTGTAACGATCTTCCGAAATCTTCGTTTTCATCGGGTCTTTTTAATAACAGAATTCATATTTTCCTGAGCATATTTCAAAAACATCCCAACGCTACGTAGTAAGCTTCTTCGGAAGAGTAAAAATATGGACCCAAATTCAAATAACTGGTTTTTCCTACGTAATCATGGTAAAAGTAAATATTCCATCAGTAAATAAAAAATAATAATATCATATTACTATAGGTAATATTACGGTGTACCTATTGAAAAACCCATACCTTATTATGGGGAATAACAAATAACTACCCTTAAATATGTATGTATCGATCTTTATATGAGCAACATTGTGGATGAATGGCGCCTACGGTCTGGAGAAATCTCAACTGTGTGATTATTTTTATTATTATTATTATTATTATTGTTGCATAATAGTCTCTTTGTAGACAAACTAGAGTAATAGAAGACCACTTCAGTGTAAAGATTCTGTAATAACAGTACTGAATGGATGAATAGAGGAGAACCTTTGAATACGTCGTGTTGTAGGGAGACGAATATCAGAACCCAGTGTATATAATTTTAAGGTATTCGTACATTGATAATTTATTATATTGCTACTTGGACAAATAAAAGACACTATGCCAAATTTGAGTTCAAGAAACACGTATTTTATTTTTTATTTTATTTTATTAAAAGGGTACATCGACAGACATCCAGCTCACAATTCTCACAAAAAGAAAACAATATTGATTATTAATATGAGTGCTGGACGTCCAATTATGGATGCACACAAAATTACATGATCTCTCACTCAATCACACACGCAAGTTACACAAGTATGAGTTACATAAATTAGACATGATGCTGAAAATATTTGAGTTCAAGAAACATGCACCACATAATGCATAATGCAATATTATAATGGATTCTGAGAGGCATCTAGTCTTTAAAATTTATCAAATCAGTTCTTATAGTATGTACGTGAAAATACTTTTTTAATTCCACCATTATGTAAGTTCAAAATTCATCTAACAAAGTTCACTTATAAGTTTCACCAACAATTCTGAATGTTGCCTTTTCACCACCAAGCTTAGATGCACACCCGCGCAAAAGTCGCTGGTTACCCCACATCGTGGAATATGCCGTGATGGTACGCTTGTATGTATGTAAGTAATAATCACTGTGAAAAATGAACTTTTCTGAAGATTTTGTAAAAGTCGTAAAAGACTGTTGACTGAGTGAGACCTCATTATTTCTTTACTTTCCTTGTTTACCTCTATCGTGTCCATCCAGTAATTTGGAGCCATAATAGCATTTTCATTCGCTCGCCATATAGCCTCCTCACAGCACCCTCATTCCATAAGCGGGCAGTTCATTCATTATTTCATTTGAAAATTACCATATTCAAAAAAATATGTAAGTTTATTATTAAAAAAAACGTTGGTAGTTGTTTACGCGTCGGTGGTGTCAAAGTGTTGCTCCATATTTAAATCTTTATAACTCGGTTTATAACGCGATACAGAAAGTTTTAAACATATCAATAGTGAAATAACATTATTATACATGCACTGCATGTTCGAATCTGTTTTGATTATCCGATTTAAGTTATTTTTTCTGAATCTAAATATTGAATCTTGTGACTGTGAACACCATTGTTGTATATCAAAGAAGAAGGCAAGATTATTATTTTTTCTTGTATTATTTCAATATAAAGGCAGAGCATATATATTGGAAATATTGGCGAGTCATTCAAAGGTGCCCACGGCTGAGTTGTCTAAGGGCCCGCCTACCGATCCAGAGATCGCAAGTTCGATCCCAACCTCGGCCAAAAATTGAATCAGTTATATTTTTTTTTTTTCCCAAATCATTATTATATAATATATATCCAGGATATATTAAATAAAAATATATACAATAAATCAAAAAACGGGGAAAAAAATAAACAAGTGAATAAATAAAATACTTTACCAAATCTGCTGTCAATCTAATATTACGCTACTTTGAAGGCGTTCCTGTTACGGACTGTGGACTAGTGGATAAATCGCTCGGACTAATTAATTCGGTGAACTTGGAGCTGGCAAAAGGAGTTCGACCCCGCGGCTCGGAGGATAAATATATATATATTTTTTTTCTCCGACCATTTTTAAAAATAAATCTCACCTACCTAATAAATATACAAATACCACCATCTCTTGGAATATAGGTGATTTATTTAAATCAAAAATGAATTCTTGTCAGATATGAAACGAGGTTATACACGTTGGTGATAGAATCACCTGTAACGCGTGTAAAGATGATTTACACTTCAACTGTGTGGGAATTGTTGAAAGCAATTTCAGGAAAATGAGTAAAACAAATCGCACAAACTGGATGTGTATCAAATGTAAGACTGGTACAAAAAAAGAATTAATGCAAGATACAAGCACTTTAGTGCCCCAGCCATCGCCAAGAGACCCGCTAACATCAGTATTATACGAAATAAAACTCATACGTGAAGAATTAGTTTCATTTAAAGAAATCAAAAAGGATATGACTGCCATGCGCTTAGAATTTGAATCTTTTAAAACAAGTATGTCTTTTTTTAATAAAAAATTTGATGAAATTTAAAGAAAAGTTAATATTTTTGACAATAAGATTAAAACCATCGAAACCTTGGAACTAGAAGTCATTAATATCAAAAAACAGCTCAATGAAAAAGAACAATGGGACAGACTTAACAATATTGAAATTGTTGGATTACCAGAAAATAGATCTGAAGTCGTAGAAGACATTGTTACTAACATAGGGCATAAATTGAACGTGCAAATATCTAAACAAGACATCGATTACTGCTCAAGAATATCGTCACGAACAAAACCTATGGATAAACCAAAAAATATCATAGTGAAATTTCGCAATCGTCACATCAAAGATGTATTACTATCAGCCATGCGTAAAAACAAAGGTTTACGGACGAGCGATATCGGAATCCAAGGAGAACCAAAATCTATATATCTTAATGAACATCTTACCGTGAATAACAAATACCTTTTTTACAAAACCAAAATTATATGCAAAGAGAAGGAATACCAATTCTGCTGGATAAAAAATTGTCGAATACGCAGGAACGAGGTGTCACCGGTTACGATAATCAGTCAAGAAGAAGACCTACTCAAAATAAAATGAAAATTCTGCAATCGAACAACGTTACACTATCACCAAATCCAATAGATATTTTAAAACACACCATTCCTTATACTTTCCTATCCTCTCCTCTACACTATCCCGTATATTGCCATTTACTGCGCTTCGTCGTACCCTTAACTATTAACAATCAATTTAAAACAAAGAAATTTACAATATTTTACAAAGTTGCTATCGTCTATGTTCTTCAATGGGGTTAAATATTTATTTACAAAACGTACGTGGACTTAGAAGCAAAACAGAAACATTCTTAATCAACTGTCTAAGTAACGACTTCGATATCATCTGCCTCACAGAAACATGGCTCTTGGAGAGCATCAATAGCTCGGAACTCTTTGACTCAAGATACGTTGTATTCCGTAGAGATCGTGAGTATGAAATAGTTAATCAAAAACTAGGAGGCGGAGTTCTTATTGCAGTTAGGAATGAACTCAATCCGAAACAACAATTAACATGGATATCTCACGCTGAAGACATATGGGTATCATTAAATGTAAATCCATCTCTTAAGGTCAACATTTGTTGCAGTTATCACCCACAGGGTGTAAATTACTTTGACAATATGCAATATCACTTAGACAATGCTAGTAACCTAATAAATAACTTCCCTGATGACATTTTCATACTAACTGGAGATTACAACTTACCTCAGTTAAATTGGTCTCTTGATATCAATTCTGTCCCCATCCTACAAATAAATTCTACTACACCAGCTAGCACGCTACTTCTTGATTTCCTTTCACTCACTGAAACTTATCAAATTAACACGCACCATAATTCAATGGGTAGAATTTTGGATTTGGTAATATCTAACTCACAGAATGTTTCCGTCATTGAATGTGACTCTCCTCTTGTACCAGAAGATTCGCATCACAAATCCCTAGTTATAAATATTAATATGGCAACTATCAAGTACATGAACCCAAATTCACGTGAAATATTTTTATTCCACAAAGCTGACTATATAAACATCAAGCATAGACTTTCTGATATAGATTGGACTACTCACTTCAATAACCTAAATTTAGAAGATTCATTATCTCTCTTATATGATAAGCTCAATGCATTAATCGTAGAATTTGTTCCTAAAAAATATGCTTCAGCCAGCAAAAATAATCCTGCTTGGTATAGCAGACCCTTAATCAAAATAATAAAAGAGAAAACCAAATATCATACGAAATGGAAAAAAATTTCTA
The DNA here is from genome assembly GCA_963576475.1 of Molanna angustata. NCBI lineage: Eukaryota > Metazoa > Arthropoda > Insecta > Trichoptera > Molannidae > Molanna > Molanna angustata. The sequence continues at coordinate 6,779,916 of OY754964.1, read as the reverse complement.
ACCCCAGAGATTACGATAGTTTTGCCCTATTGCGATCACGTCAAAAAAACCTCACAAGATCCTGTTTCAATTTGTACGTCGCTAAAATAGAAAACTCACTCAAATCCAATCCAAAGAATATTTGGTCATATGTTAAATCAAAACGTCCATTAAATAACTTACCTCTCACCATGCATTATAATCAATCTACTGCAAATGATGGTCCAACTATTTGTAGTAAATTCAATGAATATTTTGCTTCTGTATTTGTTGACAGTTCTGAACAACCACCTGCAATGGATATCCCAGATTCTAACTCACAAGTATTCGTACACAAAGTCACTATCAATCCTATTCTGGTATATAACTATCTCACAAAAATTGATACTAGCAAAGGAGCTGGTTACGATAACATTCCAGCCCATTTAATAAAACAATGTGCCAATGAATTATGTCATCCATTATACTTAATTTTCCAAAGATCCCTTAATGAGGGTCATTTCCCAAGTATGTGGAAAAAAGCCCTTATAACACCAATACACAAAACTGGAGACAATTCAAACATCGAAAATTATAGACCAATCTCCAAATTGTGTATTTTCAGTAAATTATTTGAAAAAATCATTTTAGATCAAATTAATCCTGAAATAAGAACATCTTTAACTATTAAACAACATGGATTCCTTAGTAAAAGATCAGTGGAAACCAATTTATTAGAATTTACCGACCATTCATTTTCTGCCTTACTCGAAAATAACCAGTTAGATACAATATACCTAGATTTTGCCAAAGCGTTCGACAAAATTAACCACAATATTCTGTGTTTTAAATTATGGAACTTTGGCATACGTGGCGATCTGTACAGATGGATAAAGTCCTATATAACAAATAGATCACAAGCAGTAGCCGCCAAAGGTTTCCAATCGTGTTTTGTTCCAATTCCCTCCGGAGTACCGCAGGGTTCTCACCTGGGTCCCTTGCTTTTCCTGATCTACATTAACGACATAACACAATGCATAGCTACCTCTGAAATAATTCTTTTTGCCGACGACAGTAAATTATATAAACAAATCTCATCTACACATGACTGCTCACTGCTACAACAGGATTTAAATAACCTTTTTCGCTACTGAGAAAAAAATCAATTATATATAAATATAAATAAATGTTTCTCAATGAGTTTCAGTAGAAGCAGAAATGTAATTAAATTTCACTACACTATTAATAATAATATATTGTCGCAAAAACTCGAAGCGAGAGACCTAGGCGTTATCCTTGATAACAAACTATCATTTATTCCTCATATTGATTCTGTCGTAAATAAAAGCTACAGAAACTTATTCATACAAAGAATAACCAAATCCTTCAAAGAAACAACCTCGCTAGTTCTTCTATTTAATGCCTTCGTTAGAAGTCATTTGGAGTTTGCATCAACCGTATGGAGCCCTAGTTACAATATTCACATCGACAGAATTGAGAGGATTCAGAGAAGGTTTGTTAAAACGCTTAATTTTAGGAAAAAAATTTACCGCCATGATTATGACCAATCTTTAAAATTACATGGGTTTATATCACTTGAAAAAAGAAGAAAGATATCCGATGTCTATCTGCTTTATAAAATACTTAATAACCTTGTAGACAGCTCTTACCTACTCCAAAAAATCTCTTTCAACTGCCCCATGAAAACAACACGCCAAAATCACCTTTTCTATACACCATACTGCAGAACAAATTACGCACAGAATAATTATATCAACAGATGCTTAAATTATTACAATAGTCTTGACCCCCAACCTGATATATTTAACTCCACACAGACATCGATGAAACGCCAATTACGCGCAGTTATTGGTAATATTACTGGTTAAAAATCAAACCTACTTTCCTTAAACATTCATCCCTTCCTTATCAACGCTTTCCTATATCCATTACCCTTCCCTTTCCCCCACATACACTCACCATCTTACAATGACTACCCAACATTAATAATGTATAATAATTTAAATATGTGAAACTTTATAATTCGCTATTTATTTTGTATTCTCATTTGAAATTAAGTATTATAAATGTATAGCTGTAAAGTTTCCAAACAAATGAAAAATAAAATAAAAATAAAATTAAAAGTCTCAATCCTGCGGATTGGTTTGCAGAAGATGTCTACATCTCGCTTTCCACTTCTCTCCATCTTCTGCAGCCCTCTTCAGCTCAACATATGTGGAGCAGTACATGTCCTCGCACACCTGGGCCAAATACTCCCGTCGGGGGAGCCCCCTGTCGTTTGTCCCCTCAACCATTCCCTCCATTAGGTTATGTAGGGGACCCACGTGGCGCAAGATGCGACTAATCCAGCGAGCACGTCTTTCGGAGATGGTTTTGAGTAGGTGCCTCATGTAAGTTTAAGAAATTATTTGTCCAGTTAGAATCCTGGAAACAATTCGCTCACTCCTTTCAACAACGTCATATTTCAAAAATCGTCGATTTTTAGTTATTCATGTTTTCAGAATGCCCTTAAAGAGTAGTATATCCCTGCAAAACCGTCATATCTTTCACTCAATGTTTAGCCGCTAGAGAGCTAAATTTACAATTATTGCGATTATTGTAATCCTTCCCCTTTCCCTTCTTGAACCGCTCTCTGTTTTTTTTTACATTTTTCCTTTTTAAATTTATCATCTTTTTCTTATTGAATCTGCCTGTTTGTAGGTACGCACAATATTTTTTTGATATACGATAAATAAATAAAACATTCACGCAAAATAATAAACGAAACAAAAAAATAAGAACTCGAAAATATAAATATATTGAATATATTTTTTAATTGCATACACGGCGTAGATGGCGTTAAAAAAGGTTTCTTCGTTACCTCATAGATGGCTATAATATAATCTCGTATTAGTCAGGTGAAATGTTTACACATTATTTAAATATATAGAACATTCAAAAATTACATTGATAATGGAACTCAATAAAGACATAATTGATGAACGTTGCGCAGGCGCATAAAGTGATCACGCAAACCAGCCGATGTCAGGTCGTAAGCCCCGTAATGTGCCTGAGTTCCTGGTTCTTCTATAATATGCCAACTTCGTCTCTACTGAGATGTCATTGTCAATAAAAATATTCATTTATTCATTTACTTTTACATAAAAAATATTTAATATACATACAGCGCAAGTGACAACAATAAGAAAAATTTTAGAACATATAAAATTTCAAAATTACATTACATTTTACAGTAGGTATATCATACACTTTTATAATAAAAATACAATTTACAGTGGGAATGTAATTTTTCCAAACTACTACGCTGCATTAAATATATTGTCTCATTGGACGCCCAACTAGGTAAACCTGTTTTAGGACGTCCGATAAGTAGTAGTACTTGTCAATTAGTATCAATAACCAGTATCAGCACATACATAATGATACAAAAATATGTAGGCTTTACAAAGTTAATAATCTGAAATATACTAGAGTGCAGTCAATAGATTATTTGACTCCTCTATACCAATGGATATAAGCCAAGCAATTATTGTTTTTTTTAGCACAACTCTTTTCATCATTTTCCAATCATCAGGCAGTATGTTAAACATTTTGGGGCCAAGAAAGTTAAAATTACGTTGAGCGAATGTGGTTTTTGTTTTTTTCTTTATAATAATGGACTTTTGAGAATATATTATTTAAAAATATTATCTCTTAGAAATATACCTACTTATATTATTTCAGTTATCACAATAAAAACTTCCAGAAACATCAAATCTTGTCTTTGAGATTCGTAACCATAACGAAGCTAATGCGAAATACTTGTATCCAATTTTAAGAGGGAAATCATACACATTATAAGGTCCTAACTAAAAAAATATACATCACAACGGGTATATTTTTATTCAATGCTTATTTGTATTTTTCAGTGCTTCTCAATTTATGATTTTAATAAAAATATTGATTTAAAAATCAACGTGTGTACCACCTTTTCATATTTTTTCTAACCAAGTGTTGATAAATAAAAAAGAAACATTTAAGCTTAGCGTCCACATAAACCCAGCGTAAGAAATGGACGCAGCTAGGGATTGCAACTGTTGGATCCCGCATCCAGCAATCCAGCTGGATCCAGCACATTTTTCGGCTTGCTGGATCCAACAAAATGCGCTAGATCCAGAGCCGCGGATCCGCAATAAATTAATTTTCCAAATAATGGCATAAAAGTCCAGGTTGTTTCAATAAAACATTATATTTTATGTAATTTTGTAACAACTCTTACATAAACTTTCATTTATTTGTAAAAAAAGTTATAACACGAGTATCCAAGTTACACATTTGGAGATTTACCAATATTGACAATCATAGCCATAGATAAATATTTAGTTTAATGTACAAAAATATTAAACAATATGATAACTTAACAAGAAAAAATAAAGATAATTTAGGAGAGATATGACTTATTCATACTATTTTCAGTTGATTAAAATATACGTAGAAATACAAATACAACTATGTATGTTGCCTTATATTCATGAGAATATTACTCTTTAATAAAAATCAAAAATTGCTGGATCCAGCAAGGATCTGTGGTGATTTGCTAAATCATAGCTAAAATGTCAAAACTTGGCAACACTCATCTCTGGAAGATTCTAGAACAATGATATTTTTACTGCGTCAATCGATATTTTATTAGCCGTGTTAATTTATAAATCATATTGTAAAATATTTAAGTAAATCAAAGATTGTTATTTGTGAATAAACAGTGTATTGCAAAGTAAGTTAATTCTTTTATTCTTAAGACAAATCATTCCCTTATTGCATTATTTCATTAATAAATATTTAGTGGTTAATTGATTTTAAAGATTAATGATAACAATTTTTAACACGCATGTAAAAACCTTCTGATAATTATTAAAACCTTCTGATAATTATTAAAACCTTCTGATAAATCTTTAGACTACATTAAATTAACCCCTAAAGATCCATAATTTTTCAAGGAAATTAGCAAAAGTCCTGCTGGATTAAAAACGCTGCTGGATTACAATCACTAGACGCAGCGCATCAGATAGATTTAAGCATACTATGTATTGAAATTTATACTAGTGCGTCCAATAATCGCTCGGCATCGTACAGAGCGCGAGCATCGGATAGTCGACAATGGTGACGTCGCGTCACACCGTTGCTAGGAGGCAAAAATTTAATCCGTACCTACACTGCGCCTATGTGGACCCAAAGCTTTCATTTCCATTTTTTTATAGAATGAGAGACAGCATCATTTTATTACAACAACACACACACAGACAAAATATCACTCGATAGCCAGCCGTCTCCATAATATTGGGAATGAATACTCTCATTTCGGTAACATTTTTATGCTGTCCAAACATAAATATATACGGACGATATACACATGTGGTTACGCAAATCTTTCCTATCCTAGTGTACCTCGGCCTAAAAACAACCTACCTACATACCTGCCAGCTATATGCAAAAAAGAAGTATTGTTGCATATAAAATTTCTCTCATTCTATCAACTGTCATCTTGACAAAAACACCGCACCGCACCGCTCTTAAAATTATATCTTCAAAATCCGCTTAAATTAATTAACTTGTGAATTACTAGTGAAGTGTCAAAGTTTTCATACGCTGTGAATGTGGTGAAAAGATTATACAGAACCAGCACAATAAATATCGAGGCAAGGTAACTCCCTATACCTTTATCTTTTCCACCATTATGAGAGAAACAACTTGTGATATTTTCAGTGCGGATTTATACATTTTCGATTGTAAAATATTTTTTTTTTGTATATCTTTTTGTTTATTTATAACGAGGTCTACTTTATTTATATGCATAATTACATAACACTGTTACATAACACTGCTTCTACTGTTGTTTTTTGTATTCATAATTATTTTGTTTTCTTATTCTATATATTTTCATCAATATGTAGATATAAGGCAATTTATGCCGTTTATATAAATAAATAAATAATTATTATTTTTGAAATAAATATGCTATGTAATACCAAGTATTATACAAAATTTATTTGAGAGTAAAAAAACAAAAAAAAAAGAATTTGGTCAGCGGGATCTAATCGTTTATGAAACTGGTGTACCTATATAACATTGTCATCGTCATACATACGCTATATTTTTACGATACATCTTTAGGAATATTTTTTAGGCGTTGTGTGTGTACGTATGTGCAAAATTCTTAAGGTACCTACCTTCAGCGCCTTGGAACAAATAAAATAATATCGTGGAATGTTTGCGAAACTTAAGTGTATGTATACGTTAAGAAGATGCAGTAAGTAAATCTTCCTTAACATCTCTCAGAAATCTCCCATTGTGACGAGAGGAGTTATATTACACGATGAAGCATAAGTAAATATTTCCATTAAATTCCTAGTGCACTCAGACTTGAAGTTTCTCCAGTAAGAACCAACATACGAAGCAGAGCTTTTCACTCCAAATTTATAATATCTTATTACCTACGTACAACTTTATAGTAGGTACGTTACATGTGAGCTGCGAAAGTTTTCAAATCATGATTTAAACTGAAAAGATGTTTATTTTGCAGTTTAAAAAGTATTTTTCTTGTTTTAAATGCAGTCTAAAACTTATACTTGCACACATAGATTAAATAAATTATGTGAACTATGAATATCTTATGTACCCATGTAAATGCTCCACGTATAAAAGATTTTATTTTTATCACAAGTACCCAAGCTATAGAACAAAATACAAAATATGAGCCATGTATCTATTGATTGAAGATGTGGACAGTTGCCGCTGTGGACTGAAGCACAATGCTGAGCAGAGATGTACACACTTACCTACATGGAATGTTTGTTTGAAGAGAGAAGTTCAATATTGGATGAGTTTGATACGGTAGCATAGACTAGTAATATGAAATTTATTGAAAACACGATAAGCCAGCGAGCGACTATAATTTAAACCCGTATTGAGATTCGAGAGACACGATTTTTGAACCATTTTTTGCAATTTATTTTGATACAATTCATACACGCTGTTCATATATCACATATGCGCACAATGCACATGCACCCACATATAGAACGCATGTGGTGCATATTATTGTTCTATTTTATTTGATGGAAGTGGCAGAGCGGTTAGCGCGCTGGATTAGTATTCCAGTGGTCGTGAGTTTGAATCCTGCCACGACCGATTTCGTTAACGTACATACCTACTAATTACTATTTTTTTAATAAAAAAAAACATTTACCAGCTCAGTTTTCTTCAAAAAACTAGTAAGTATATTATAAAAACATTTAGGAAGCTTTAGCGCATATTTGGAATTCAGTCAAAGAATTTTTTGTCGGGCAACTAAAAGTGACCTATTTACTATCGAATATTTATTTAATTATTTATTTTCTTTGGGAATCTACAGCTCATTTACAATTTAATGATACAATATTATTTTTAAAGTATTAGAGCCAAAAAAGCATTCCAGCAACATAATATAAAAACAAATAACAGTTTACAAGTCAAAATTAATTCATACACACACCTTCATACACACCATCACACACACACATACACGTACACACGTCATACATACATACATATACAACTAGGGAAGGGAAGAGAAATGAAAGAAGAGATACTAGGAGGACAGGACAGAGGGATATTGGTTGCGCATCACCTTCAGAACATCATGTCTAAATCTATAATATTTCGCGTTGAATATGTCTATCTCAGCTGAGAATGTATTGTTATATTGGCTGCATATGCGTGTAATTGTGGAATTTTTCATGATATTCGTTCTACTTGTTGGAACATGAAGTAATTGAGGTCTGCGAACCATTCTACCTGGAACATGGATACCTACTAGGTTGACAAGTTCAGGCGAGTCTACGGCATTGATCAAAATTTTATGCAGCAGAGATTGGTCATGTAAGACTCTCCTACATTCAAGCGTATCAAAACTATGATATTTAAGTGACCGTTGATAATAATTATTGAAATTAAGGTGAAATTTATGATTTATATAGTTTATGAATTTTTGCTGTACTTTCTCGATTCTTGTGATGTGTACTGCGTAAAAAGGAGACCAAATTTGAGTACAGCATTCTTGCTGAGGGCGTATGTATGTATATATTATTTATTACCTCATGTAGGTATAAAGACTGATGCTTTTATTGTTTACAAACCCATTTCTCAGTAGATGGCATCACAAAAAAGTTTCTTCATTATTTCATAGATGGCGATGGTGTTTTTTCAGCTAATTCTCGAGCAAAGAGATTTTCATGATAAATAGAACTTACAAAAAAGTCCATTGATAGAGAACTCAATAAGAAGGTCCCTATAATTCGTGAACGTTGCCCTAGCACTTGAGGTGCCTTGATTTTCCCGTTTCTCCTATCATATTCCAATTTCGTCCAATTTATTGAGATGTTTAAAAATTTGTCATAAAATATTATCATTTATCACGCACACAATAACAAGTTGCCACATACTGTAGACTTATGATATTTTATCGTCTCACATTTCCAGATTGATAAAATAATTTAAGAAGTGAACAAAAATGTCTTTTAACTTATGTGCTTTTAGTTATTAAGATTTGACCTCTTCTTAGATACTTATTCCTTCTGAGACACGGTGTCATATGTGATATTATCATTAGATCCAACTGTCGATGGCGATTGTATGTGTAGTTGAAGAATAAGTACCAAACTAAAAAACCATTAAATCCAAGTTATTGAATATTTATGACATTTTGTTTTATATTACATATATTATACAAAACATGTATGTATGTCAGAATAGGATCGTATGGATGTCAGTCTTTTTACTACCCATAAGGTGAAAACAGCTTAATGGTTTGCATTATGGAGATTAAGTATCAAACTATTGAGAGTCTCCATAGATATTGTGTATTATGGCCATACAAATTGTATGAAACGGTCGTCAAAAAATTCAATTTTTAAAAATTGTTAAAAAAATTTATATAGTTTTGGTGTTTAGGCGTTTTTCGATATTTAAAAAATTTTATGTATAATAAATTATGGTTTCTGAGATAATAATATATGGAATAATAAAGTAAAAATTCAAAAGTTGGAAATCCCCGACTGAAAAAAAATCGAAATGCTGAGTATAAGTCTTTTAGGCCTACAATTTTATATACTTTCTGATTTATAGAATCTGTAAATTAAGCGGATCAAAAGTTAATAAACACACATACACATATACAGACACACAAACATCTCTCATTCATATATATATATTATATAGAGCTTACTATTATATGCTCCGAAGTCTGTAAGTAGGTGTTTTTGCATGCAAAAAGTCCACTACGACTACTTTAGTATGTAAGGTCCTTGACTACGACATACAAAATAATCCTTCCATGTACCCGCGTCTAGGCTTAATACTGTCGATTCATAAAGAGAAATAAATTCTCTGGAACTAATCGACAATTGAATTACCACAAAAAATGTATATATGTGATCGTTTCCACATCGGCTCAAAACCACATTAATTTTCCTTTCTCTAGATTATATTAGTAAATTTGCCCGTATCTGCGTTATATTGATAAGGAAAATTCATTACGTCTTTTTTTAGAGATTATTTGTACACATCTGGGTATGACGAAGATATATACCTGAGATAAGAGAGAGATGAAACTATGGATCTGCTCGTAAACCAGGGAAATGGACCAATTATGTGAATTAAATTAGGTTTTACGAGGCAGATGGGATCAAGGTATGTGAGGAATCTAGAATAGATTAAGAGGACCCATTCCCCTCTCGAAATTTACCCATATTTTGAAATTTAGACAATAATATACGTCCACATATCATATAAATTTAATACAATAAGATTTATAACACCATATTGTAATAAATTTGATTTATTTATGTAATATTTCTGATTTAAAGTTATTATAATATTACACAATACACCTAAAAGAGATTAGCTGTAAAGCACTGGTTTTGAATAATGTTTTTTTTTATTGCATATACCAAAAATTACATTAATTTATATAAGTAACATAACAAATAAATTAGGTTGGTTTGGACCACCTCACTAGGCCAGGCCTGTTCCGAGGTGGTAGACTAGTTACATAATATTAATTACTAAATCATTGTAAGTTGTTATAATATAGAATGACTGAGTAGCCCATGGTCCACTTATTAAATCCTATGTTAGTAGTTTTGTCGTGTATGTTGTTATGAATTGAGAATTTGCTGACAAAAGTTGATCCCTTTGTTAAAATACAACCATGTTTGTATTGTATGTATAAGTCTTGTATTTTATATTGAATGTATGTTAGCTAATTTGAATTATTAAATACATAGGTACCTACTAACCTTATTTAAGGATGAAATTCTTCAGCTAGTCATCATGGAGTAAATAAATAAACTTCAGGTAAAAGAATCTTAATCTTTTTACTCCTCACTAACCCAAGGGGATATAGTGGGGAGTTATGTTTTCGCAATTTTCAAGGCTATTTTTTATTGCAGATTATCAACTAGTATCATGCTGAGATTGAATTCTGAAAGTTTCATCACAATGTATCTGAGTGTGTGTGCTATGTGCAGTGTGCTATGTACGGCGTGTTCATTTTACTTTATCGATTATAGACTAAGGTACTCATTCGATTCTATTCAAATTTTGTAAATTTGTATACCTAATACTCACTTAGACCCCATTAGATTTTGAAGGATATCTGAATAGTGCTTCTCAATTTTTTTAACTGCCAAATATTTAAAAGTGACCCCAAGCGCAGGAAAATTAAAATTTTTATTTTTATTTTCAAATAAGTAAAAAGGCTCATCACTTTAATAAAATAGCATTAAAGAAATATCAACTTTTCATAATAAAATATATAAATTTAAAATAACAAAGTCATTTCATGAAAATGATGAATATTTTCCATACAAAATTTGAATACTTTATAGAATGACTTGTTAGTGAGGAGTTTAGCGTTGGCCACAACCCACTCGTTTTTTCTTGTTATTGTTTTGGATTAAGTATTATTAAATAATTTTTAAGACCATAATTGTTTTTGCTAGCACTGGATAATATATAATATATTTAAACAGGAATATTAGAAGTAACCCGTATCAGAACAGGTTTTCCTAGTGAGATGGGGATCGAAAAATTTGATTGTAATTTATATAGGTTTATTTGGAATAATAAACATCAGGTTGCTAGCACTGAAACTATATTATGTAACAATGAGGAAGGTGGAAAAGAATTGACGAACGCAAAAGGTATGTTGTTTAAGAATTATTGGAAAAATTTATGTAAGTAATTTTTCTATTTTAAATTTCAAATATTTATTATATAATAGAAATCGTTATTCTGAATACCTTTTGCTTATTTTAAATCTTTTAATCTACATTCAAGTAGGAACTTACCGATATAAAATACAGTGGTAAGCAGACCATCAAAAACACGATAGTTTTCACAGTAAAAAAAATAACCTAAAAATTAAAACACTTTCAATTGATATTTTCTCGTATCAATATTTCACTGAGATTTCACAACACTTCACAATTGAAATAACTTCGTCAGTTATTGTCAAATATATTCAAAATCATAAAACGATTTATATCAAATTCCAATAATTGAAATTTGTCAATAAAACTATCTTAATATGCCCGTAAGTAAGTTATCACTAAGATCATGCGAACGAGGTGTGATCGAGAGATAACACGAAAGTTTACTAACGTCGTCAAATATTAACTGCCTTTTGTCAACAAAAGATATGAAAGGAATGGCGCTAAGATAGCGGATTTTCATGCACTACATACTCGCTTGCAGTAGGTTCCCAAAAATAAAAAAAAAATACAAGTGGGCGTTACCTTTGTGCTCATTAACAAAAAATGTATTGAAGAAACGCTATGAATCATGTAAGTTGCGCATATGTCAAAATTGTCATAACTTATTCATATCACAATAAAAAAACTCAACATTCGTTGATTTTGTATATTGTTCTACAAAACAATTATTATTCTAAGGTTAATACAGTATAATTAGTATAAAAACATAAAATGTGAGATTTTCAAAAATTATAAACAAATATTAACAAACTATTAAGGCATAAGATATGATGGCAGAGCGGTTAGCGCATTGACTTAGTAATCCAGTGGTCGCGAGTTCAAATCCTGCCTCGACCGATTTCGTTCACCTATAGCACAAGCATTTATGCTTATTTTAGGAAACGTAGGAAGATGTATATTTACTTGTTTAACAAGTACATATTCATTTTTTAATTTACAAAAAAAAAATAACCCCACAATGTGAGAAAAACAGCGACAGGTGTGCGGGTGTGTACTACCTTATAATAGGAATCACAACGCTTCCGATTATCCCTACCCACCAGCCTAACCGACTAAAATTCAAATTTTACTAACGCTCAGCCGGACACACGTATTTGTGTCCGTGTCCGGCCAAAGTTTTCATACAAATTATGCACGCATAACTTTGTATACTTTGTATTAAATACAAAATTGTTCATTTTTTCAAATATCAAACGAATCAAGTTGGAAACAGTTTTAACATGCATTGTCAAAGAAGATGGACGATTGCTCAAAAATACGTATGAAAGTTAAAATATTGACCGTCGTAACATAGGCGTAAGCTATTTGGTTTCGGTAACGGCGTCTTCGGTTCGATTTCCAGCAGAGAATAAATTTATTCAATTCATTTTTTACGCAAATCTAGCTTCTCTGAACTGGTAACACTGTTAATTAGAAGACATTTCCATTTCACAATAAACTCACCACTTATATGAAGTGTAAGAAAGTGTTACATAAATAAATTAATTAGTGCACAATCTACATGTTTTAGATCCATAATCCTAAAATACTGTTTAAGGGAGAAGAAATTAGTTCAGAGTATAAAAAAACCTTATGAATGGTAAAGTTTAGTAACAACAAGTGTTTCTGAGAATTCAATAATATGGAGAAGCAGGTTAAAACGGTTGTCCTTTTCGCCCTATTATATATCTACCGTGAGGTCCTAACTACAGTGTTGATAAAAATATTGTTAACAATATTTTTTTTCGAATATATTTTTTAATTGCATATACGCAAACATTGGATTTTTTCCCTGTCGGGAGTCAAATGATATTTTAACTGACAATAACATCTCAATAGAGAGGAAGTTGGGATATCACCCCTATAGGTGCCACTTACTTTTCGTGTGGCTCTGGTACTTGTATCCTCTTCACCCATATGGGCAGCGTCTGAGTTTTATAGCATTGGATAAAGTTCTGTCAGCCATTCCACAGCTTCCGGTCTTACCTCGTGGATATCTTGGAGTGTGCCGCTAAATTTCCTGAGCTGGCATTCTTGCACCATGTGCTTTACTATCTGCTCACCTCCACATTCACAGTCTGGGTTCTCCCTCTTTCCCCATCTCCAGAACAAGAAGTTACAGCAACCTTGTTCCGTTCTTACCCTGTTTTGCTGTACCTACCCATATTTTTCGTGGCAGGTCGAATCCAGGTACTCAGGTTGTTGGGTCCATAACTAGGTGGTTGTTCTGAACGTACATGTTGGCCCATCTTTTTTTCCAAGCGAATTCAACACTGAAGTCTTCTACCTCTGAAGGATCTTCTATGATATACCAACTTCGTCTCTATTGAGATGTATTTAATATTTTAATATTATTTATTTTCTTCAATACTTTGAATTATTATTTTTTTTTATTTATTTATTTATTAAAATCCTTTTTACAAGTATAATAATAACAATAAGTACAATATTACTTTATACAGTAGTTAATAAAAATTATAATGGATCAGAGAAAGGACAAAAGTTACCGATGTTGCATACAAGGTAGCTTCCTTAAAATGGAATTGGGCTGGCCATGTAGTAAGGACAGCAGATGATCGATGGACCAAACGCACCCTGGAGTGGCGACCGAGAACTGGACGCAGAAACCCGGGCAGACCGCAAACGAGATGGTCTGACGACATCAAACGAGTGGCAGGAGGTCAATGGCACAGGGTGGCGAGGGATAGGGAAGCATGGAGGTTGAAAGGGGAGGCCTATGTCCAGCACTGGACGAATAATGGCTGATGATGATGATGATGATAAGTTATACTATAAGTAAGAAAAAGTTAAGTTTGTTATAAGTGTATACATTTATATATTTTAATTTGTGGATTAGGCTACTCTACTAGGCTATGCCTGTCCCAGAGTAGCGTTATATAAATCAGTTCTATTATTTTAATTCGTCATAGTGTTAGTTATTTTTGTAAGGTTTTGTGGTAGGTTGAAGTAATATAGATGTGCAAGTATGTATATATTTTAGTGTTGTATGAAAAAAAAATGCTTGATGTAAAAAGGGCTAATGCTAATATAATTTTGATTTTTTTATAAGTCGTCTAAGCAGTAATATTAAATAATTCTTCTGTTTCTTTTCGTCCTTTGGTAATTAACTAGTTGTTTGCTATGGCTTTCAATTTGATATGAGAGTAGGTTCTTAATAGTGGAAAGTCAGTTTTGAAGAGGTTAAATATTTTTGGACCTATGTACGCGTAATTTTTCTGGCCATGTGTTGTCTAAGTTTTTGGAATTTCGTCAAGGTTTAGTAGTGCTTGCCTAGTATTGTGTGAATGTGAGTTGCTGGTTGTCATTTGGTGGTTTGAAGTTTTGATGTAGAAAGTGAGAGTTGACTTAAAAAGCTGTCTTACGTCTAGTACATTAAATTCACTGAATAGTCTGTCTGAAGAGTATCTAAGTGGTTTTTTATTAATGACACGAAGTAAAGTTTTTTGCGCCGTTATAACCGTTTTTAATGTGGTTTTGTAGGTACCTCCCCAACTGGGAATCGCATAGCTTAAGAATGACTGGGCAAGGGCATAGTAGATAGTTTTGAGTTGGTGTTTATTAAAAATATTGCGGTATTGCAGTTGATATCATTAAAAATGTTGGTATTTAATTAGTAGTAATACTTTGATTTTATTTCTTAGTAATTAGTAATTCTTTGATTTTATGGTTTCACTATCTCTAATTCATCATGAAAGTTTAACAATTAATTTAAAAACTTTTCCACCTATTTAAAAAAATAGTAGGACATAGAAGTTTGTATAAGACTAGAAAAATGTAGTAAAAATAGCAGACACGGGAGTCTAGTATGAGACTAGGAAAAAATATTAAAAATAGTAGACACGGGAGTCTAATATGAGACTAGAAATAGTAGGATATACATATTTGTATAAAAATAGCAGACACAGGAGTCTAGTATGAGACAAGTATTAGTATGATATACATATTTGTAAAAAATAGTACACATGGGAGTTTAGTATTGTAGTATGACTCGTCACAATAAAAGTGAAATAACTAATTTTATGACAAGTTATGTATAGGGTATCACAATTTCTTGTGATAAGTCATATCACAATGTGCTCGTACCAGAGCTCATGAAATGATGATGTTCAAGAGATGATGTTGAGTTTAATCTGCAAAAATATTGAAGATTTAACTTTAGAAAATACATTTATCTAATAACCTTCTCCTTCTTCATCGTGTATTCGGTCATTTGACCTGTTTGTGAGAATGGATTATCCTGGGAGGAGGAGGTCCAACTGTCCTTCCATCACTTCGCAGGTCTTCCAGGTAGTCTTCTATTGTTGGGTATTTCTGTCTTAACGATTTTGATAATTCTACTGTCGTCCATGCGTTCAACGTAGTCTCTCCAGATGCGTCTTCTGCTATGTCCCCATCTCGTTATGTCCTCGACACCACATATAAACCTGATCGATTCATTTCTAATACCGTTCTTCCTACAATGGGGAGCAAGGTCTCCATTTCATAATGATATATTTTTTTATTTAAACCTAACAAACATACAGTCATACAAACAAATATAACATACAAACAAATATAACATACAAACAAATACAACAAGTTCAATTTTAAAAATATATCATAGACCGTTAGACTTATGTACATACATACCATCACACCATGTCCCTCAAGGGGTAGGAAGAGAGAACCAAACGCCACACCTTTCTATCTTGACACACATTATACACCGTCTTATACATGTTCGTCTGTGGTTCACGCCTCTGTCTTTCAGAATATCGTTAACATGGTCGTGCCATCCTTTTCTTCGGAGCCCCCGACCTCTTCCGTTCCTGTCAGCTTTGTATATTCTTCGTCAGGCGTTCTTCATTCATTGTTCCCAAGTGGCCAAACCTGTTTTTAAGATACGTTTTATATTTTGTTGACATAATATACAAAAAATGATAAAAAAATGAAATAACAATTAAAACAAATCAATTATAAAACGTTCAGCACTTTGATAGTCACCCTATAGTTGCAGAAGTATGGGAATATTTTTATGTAATAAGCACATTCACATTCCAAGAAATGCGTATCGCTAAATTTTGTTAATCATCGTGTAAAAGCTTCCGACACGGCTATGTCTGTCTCGCTCTTTTACGGCACGCGTATGAGCGACAGACAGGGACGCCACGACTTATTTGTAGACCATAAAATCTCGACAGGGTGATAAAAAGGTAAGGGTACCTACTCAAGATTGTGGTTGTTCTTCTTTGGCGGAAAGGGGCTCTTAACGTCATTCCATAGAATAATCATTTGTCATTTTACGATCTACTTTATTGTTTATTCTTTTTATAACAACATTATATTGTAAAATCCTCATTGCCTATGGTACAAAATATTTTGAATGTATGAATAATTGAATAAGGTGGTTAATATTATTAATGAAAATATTTGGAATAGATTTTTAGTAATAAATAAATGGGTTGAAATAAATGGGTTGACAGACTATTAGTAGACAGAGTATAAGTCTGTCCAGACGAAGGAGCGGTAACGTCTCCGAAACTAGTTGATATAAAAATACTCAAACGTGGTTGACACAAGTGCCGTATTTATAAACCTTTCTTAGTGCTCAAGTCAATACTTAGCACACAGAAATGTATGGAATTCGTCGTGCTAAGCATTAAGATGTTAATTTCGTACGACTCACAAAGCGACCGCTTTTTCGTCAGGATGGGTGACAATATTTGACAATCTTTTTATGCCGTTTGTTACGATAGCGACCGACGGAAACAATTGATCTAAAGGGAACATACCTATATATTGACTAGTGGACGACTTTATTTCCCCATTATTTATACATAAATCATAGAATAAAATATATTTAGTTATAGGTATATAGTAGGTACCGGCTTAGAACAGTATTTCCACTCCTTTAACATCTGACATAGTTCAGATATGAGGTTCACCACCCATTCTGAATGTAGTACCTTTTAAGGTGAGACGAGACCGGTGTATGGAGATACAAGCATGTGTTGTGCTTAATTTTATATAGGAAATGTACACTAGCACACCTGTTTTGGTTACACCACATTGTGGGATATGTCATTATGAAATGAATCCTACATATATAAGTCAAAGTAGCGCATTTACAATATACAGTATTGTTTACGAATCCGAATACAACTTTAAAGCTTCAGTAGGTATTTATTTAACTTCCTTTCAACCTGCGCATGTGGCATGATTATTGCTAATTTGCAGTTTCTCCCAAATTACCAGTGTTTCTAGACAATCCCTTTTCTTCCCTGGTGGAAATCGAGCCCAGGACGTCATCGCAGAAGTCAAACTACATAATTACCACAATTCCAAGGTGGTCGAAAATATCTTTTCGATGGACCGTTTATTAATGTAACTTTTATTGAATTTTACGAAAACTGCCGATAAAGATAAAAAAGCTCTCTTCGAGAAAACTTTTGTCACAATAATAATTGGCTACGACAACAGATTGGCCTACATTTTTTTTCTCTCTCTCTTTCCAGACAACCCTCTCCCGGGAGGCTTTCTTGGCGATTCCAATTCTTCTTTTTCTTTTGTATTATCCAACCCGAAGGCGGTGATTTGAATATTAAGTAACCGCCCAAAGCAGAGTCTGCAAATCGCTCCATCTTTCCTTTGAATCTCAGTTACAGGGCAAATAAAATTGTCGTCAGGCGAAGTTGTCGTAACTTGCGACCAATTGTTCACAACAACTCGAGACTTTTTTGTCTTCGTTTTCTTTTTCAGACTTCCGATTGTTGTCCACACGTTGAAACTCCATAAAAAACTTTTATTGTCAAAGTTTAGAATTCGAGTTGAGACTCTATAATTTATTTTCAACTTGCAGGTTGGTAGGTATAGATATTTCTTATTTCATTTCTAGAAAATCATGTCATACCATACTGTCACGCCATTTCCTTATTTAGGTTAGTCGTATTTATTTATTTATTGTTAATACACAAACATTTTTACATAGTTATGTTAAGTAAGTAACGCCCCACTAGGCAAGACCTGTTCTGGTGCTGTTACTTTTACACAATAGGGTATACAAATTATTTACACATAGAGGATACATGATATATAAAGTGCACAAATGTTACATTCAAGTTGTTTAAAAAAAAGAGATTACACAAGATTAAGAAGTAAAGTTTTAGATTAAATAAAAGAAATGAATTAGGAGAAATGAAATATAGGAAATAAAAGTAAAAGTAAACAAGTCAGATGTTAAGGGTTAAAAAACAATAATTGCTTGGCTTATATAGGTATAGATGAATCAAATAATAAATTGACTTCATTTCTAACTTAATTGAACATGAAAATTTGTTAAATTTACCTTATTTATAGAATCATAATTGTATGTGTGTGTTGTGTTGTATTGGTTATTGCTACTATAGTAACTATTCCTATCGAACGTCCTAAAACAGTTTCACCTAGTTGGGCGTCCAACGTGTCAATATTTTTTATACAGCGTACAACTCGGACAAATTTACATGTAAAACTGCACCTACTTTGTTAATGTACTAATATATTTTGTTGTTATAATTCTTGTTATGTTACTTACGCTGTTTTATGTCTAATAATACTATGTAAAAATAAAATTTAAAAAAAGGGGTGGACACTCCCCAGCATAGAGCCTGCCCAAAAAATCTGCCATTTTTTGTAAGAATTTTAATAGAATTGTGATTGTGGTGTTTTCTTTATGTTATTGTCTAGTTTATTAAATATACGTGGGATAGAACCTAACGTCACACGCAACTTTTGGCATACATTTCTCGCTTCATACACGCCCATGAATCGTCTTATATACGCTCTTATATTTCATCTAACTTTTCCGTTCTTCAAGATCCCATTGAAACAGTCGAGCCAACTTTTTCTAGACCTCTTCTTCTTGTTGTGACGCTGCTAGCGGAGGATGGCGACCATCACACCAAATTCATCCCGATATTGCGCCAACCTAATCAGTGACGCCGTATCCAAAATCCCTAACCACTGCCTGAGATTTTAAAGCAACGATATTCTAACGACTCATAAGCTCCATATTTATCTCCACGGAATGTATGGCCAAAATATGCGGCTTTGCATCTCTTGATAGTGGCCAGAAACTCACTCTCTTTCCCCATAATATTTAGAACTATTTCATTGTAGACTAGATCGACTGCCTGACTGACTTTCTAGACTGACCTATGCCTATTGTTACTTCCCTATCAACCGTATAAATATATTAAATAAATTTATCCTTCGTTGGGAAAAAAAAACCCAAGACTATTTATTTAGAGGACAACATACAGCGCATAATAAATTAAATACTTAAAGTAAAGTTAATTTGAGTAATGTTAAGACCAATTACAGATTGTCATTGAAGTTATTGTAGTATATTAAAATAAATTAGGAATAATTACATATTATGGTGAGATATTGTGTGAATGATATGTAAAATTGTATATATAAATGTGTGCAGTATATTAAGTGATTGAGTAAGATTACATATGATGATGAAATTTTAAGTCTGATATATTTATGAAATGTGTGGACGCTTAATAAGAATATGTCGAACTCTTGGAAATGCCCATTGTATGTATTACGATTCTGTAGATTGTTTCATGTTGAGCATAGTTAGTGTGCTGATGGCCAGTTTCATAAAAATTAAAGGAGACTTAATGTCGACTTTAAAATAAATTGTGTTTCATAACAACAAAATGTCACTTAAAATTCACTTTAGTTAAAAGTCCAGTATCTTCGTGCTTTAGTCACTAAAGTCTTCTTTAAGAGCAGTTCATTTTTTTGCCACCAGAGTGTGCTGCAATATTACATAATGTTCAAGTCAGTTGTCAGTTCTTGTTCATGTCAATATTGTCAATTGAATGTTGACGATCATGTGCATATTACTTACTAATATTCAATAGTTTTGTTATTATTTAAACATTTTTTTTTTATAAATAATATAGCAAAATGATGTTTTCAAAATGAGATAATTAGAAGATGCGTACTGTGATACAGCGGTGAATAGTATATAGGAAAAGAATCGACCACATGGAAAAATAGAATTAAGGAGAATTTTTTGATAGGTTTTGTTCCATAAACATATCCTTTACATCAATGATCAATTCCATGACAGAAATAACATATTATATCGTAGTAAACAGAAAGATTTACCTATGCTATGAGCTATGTTTCCATACATTTTGATAGCAATATTGCCAACTTTCAGGTATTTTGGTGACATTTCTGCCTTTCACTAAAGTACGCAGCATTATTATTTATGAAACGCAACGACTTAAAGGCGACTTTTAATTTTTAAAGAACCTTTAACTAAAGGGTCCTTTTGCTGCTTTTTATGAAACTGGCTGTGAGTGTTTAGGTGAAAAAGAGGAGTGTTTCTAGTTCTACGGGTAGTGAGGAGTGTGTCTAGTTCTACGGGTAGTGAGGAGTGTGTCTAGTTCTACGGATGAAACATAAGGCAAATGGATTATTACAATTAAAGTTGATTTAACGTCTCTGTCTCTGTTACTGTGGTAAGCAGAGAGAACAGAGCGCCATAAACTTATGTCTTTGCACACATTCATTGCCTCACTCACATTCATGCTCTTGGCCAGCCCGTACCTCTAATTCCATCTCTGTCAGGTCTTGATTCATGAGGTTCTTCATTCATTATTTCGATAAAGCCAAACCATATGAATTTTAAACTCACAAAATGTTAACAAGTGATCGCCTTAATAACGTAGTTTGGATTGGAATCTGCAATAAGAGATCAACGCAAAGACATTCTATGTATGTAGCTCCTAGATCATTCAATATGTTACCAATGTTTCTTAAATCACTAAATAATCATTCAGCATTAATTTGTTAATCGTCTCAAGTCATGGCTTATTGATAATGAGAACATTCAGGATTTCCTTTTATAATACTCTTATTTTTTTTAACGCGGCGCTGGCCGATTTACTAATGATATTAATAACAATTAAGCACTACAAATAATAACACTCAATTATTATTATTACCATTATACACTTCCTCAAAAGAATTAGCAGATCAATGCGTAAATTGTAAATTATTTAAAAGAGCAAAATAAAATGCAACAAACGCATCATCAAGCTTTCAATTGGGAATAGTTCACCCATCCAGATACTTAACATATCAAAGGATTAGGTTCTGAGGAGGTCTCTATACTACCTAACAACCCTACTGATTCCCGAATATTAACGTTTAAAAAATCTTTAACAATTCTACATGTATTCATTATTACCGTTTTTTGCATTTTTATTATTAAGTTTTTCGATAAATCTATAATTTCTAAATTACGGATTAACGATTTTGGAATAATGCCAGTGACTGAAATAATGAACGGTAATATTATTATTTTACGAGAATGCCAAAGTTTTTTAATCTCATTACCTAAAGCGGTGTATTTTCTAATTTTTTCATCAAAAGTTTTTATAATATTACTAGAATTTGGAATAGCCACGTCGCAAATATATGTTATTTTTTTAATTTTATCATGTATTATTAAATCGGGTCTGTTATGTTGAATTGACCGTTCAGTTAATATTGTTTTATAGTAATAAAGCGAAATATTATTATTTTCTAAAAATGAAATCGGATCATATTCATAATATGGTTTTATGTTTATTAATTTTTTTCTGTTTTGTTTTTTTTTTCTCTTTGTAATAGTTAATTTTTTCAGACCAATAATATATACTTATTTATATTCTATTCACATTCTATGTATTTTGCTTTATCATTTACAATCAACATTTTTATTTCTAGTTTCAGACTATGCCTTGTGGGATTTTTGGTATGTGTAATAGATGTATGTATATAAGTGAATGTATGTATGATACAGTAAATCAATACGTATTATATACTCTGTACCAAAAATTTGTTAAATAAATAAAATAAATAAATATAAAATATAAAATTTAAATTTGTGAATTCATATCTTATCATTACATCACAGAAGTGCCAAGTAAAACTACATACGTCTTATCAATAAAAAAACAATGTATGTATTGCAATGTGGTATATATTATATAGTTCATTCGTTGCTATGTGTTTCTTTTACAATGCTGAACTAAAACAATAACTCTGTATCGAAAAAGAACGATTCCCCTGGCGGTAACAAATAAAACCTTGCCTGTCTATAGAAAATAATGGAAAATGAGGTTTATATTGTCTTTGGTATAATACATAATATATTTCAACCATTAATAAGATCGTTCCTCAAAGCATTGTGCTCTGTCTATTCTACTCTTGACTATTCTCTGGCAAAATATGACACGACTTCAGAATGCCTAATTTGAAATATCGACGAGTCAAGAAAAATACTTTTATAAGAATCTAATTAAATAGTCACATTTTGTTAAATAGGGAATTGGCTTGATGGTATAGTAAATTTGTAGATTTTCATAAGCATTAAAATGCAAAATAAAAATTTGTTTTTTCTAACCTGTTAAAATGGTATCTTGCTTTGTATCTGGTTCGTTGGAAGGAATTGCCAAATAGCGACAAGCCTGGCATTGTACACTGTACATATTATATAGGTATGTACAGTAAAATTAACAAAGCCCATAGCAACATATCGTCGAGAATCTTGAAGAATTCTTCAGGAATCATTAATAAATAAAATAAATAAATAAATAAATATTTATTATTAAGAAACATTGGTAGCAAACTAACATTAGTGGAATTCGGGTAGCCGATTTTGGGGGCTATGAATATGATGGTGTTGTGGACACGGAAAATAAGTCAGTATGTATATTATCAGCTATACTCAGCATGCTAATTTCTAACGGTAGATATAGAGTTTCTAAACTTTCTTGGCAACATGTAAATTATCTCTGAAATTCTGAACCATTTCACGAAAATAAACCAACTATGTGAAGCGATATTGTAGCACATTCCGTATTTAATTTTCACAAATTTTGTCTAAATTTGGAATACACATATATTTACACATCGAATCAATCCACATACTTATTTTAAACATAGATTATTACGTTATTACGCATCACCATCACCATCGCCACCTATGTAGTTAAGAAAAAACTTTTTAATAACGCCATCTATTGAGAAATTGGTTTGTATATACCTACAATGAAAGCAACAGAAATACATGAGGTGACAATGCTTTCTTACAGATGTCATCTCGCGCCAGAATTATAAGTTGATTTTTGGTTTGTTTACTTGCTTGTACCAATGTCAATGTAAATCGAATATTTTTCCATTTGCATATGAAAAATATTATTATAATGTAAATTTCCCGGAAATAAAATTAAATAAAATAAAAAAATAAACAGAACATATAAGACAGTTTTCTTAGTTATTGATATAATATTATGTTCACTATAGCGCAAATCGCAACTTGGTTTTTAATAATATCGTCACTGACGTGTCACAATGATTAGTACGATTTTTTTTAAGTAATGGATTCGTCTTTGTAGTAAACAAGTACTTGTACTATAGTTGAACGAAATCGGTCGTGGCAGGATTCGAACTCGCGACCACTGGATTACTATCCCAGCGCGCTAACCGCTCTGCCACCACCCATCTATTACTAGGTTCATGTAACACATGAATTCCAACTGTCGATAGCGATAGTATTTATTGTTGAAGAATACGCACCAAACTATAAAAACTTAAACACAAATTAATTAATTAAAAAAAAAATTCTATGGCTTTAGCAGGTGACAAATAAAAATTTTGAGGCTTAACAGAATTTACGATATAATCATTTACAATATGGATAAAATGGATATGATTCAAGCAAATATTGAAAAGAAATGCGCGGAGTTCGAAAAGAGATTCAATACTAGTACCGTCATCCCAGGTAAAGAGGATTCTTTACTTCAGATACGCAACGACTTCGCCATTTTTAAACAAGAAACTCTGATAGCACTTAAAGAGGTAAGGGAGTCCTTTTCTACATTAGAAAAAAAGTACATGATATTGAAACAAGACAACGAGGCACATATATACTTCTGCATGGTATCAA
The DNA here is from genome assembly GCA_963576475.1 of Molanna angustata. NCBI lineage: Eukaryota > Metazoa > Arthropoda > Insecta > Trichoptera > Molannidae > Molanna > Molanna angustata. The sequence continues at coordinate 6,755,667 of OY754964.1, read as the reverse complement.
GGAAAGTAAAGATGAAAAGTTGTCAGAATCAATGCCACTTACCCTTCGCGACAATCTTCAGCTGACAGCTATTCCCAGAATTTCTCACTGTTAAAGATTGGGACCCCACAAAAAGTCCTCACGACCGATTGCTATTGCTTTCAATACCGCTGAAGAACGTAACTTCATCTTTCGGTAGTTTATGTAATTGATTAAAATTTGTCAGTTTTCTTACCCCATTATGTGGTCTATTTATTTATTTATTTATTTATTTACTCTCAGAAAGCTACAGCTGTTAATTATATCATTTATAATTCAGTTTTTAAATTTTAACATAGCCAAAAATGCTTTCTTCTATTTACATTTGTGAATGTACAATGTTTGGTTATACAACAAGTAATATTAATTTAAAAAAAAAAAAGAGAGAAAAGATACATAAAAAATAATAATAATATAAAAGAACAGTAATATAAGAAAAAAAAACAATTAGGTACATAATATGTTTTAGGATGACAAGGAGGGATCATTAGTGATTGAGGAGGGGATTGGTGGATTATGTGTTAGGGTTTAAGAACATCTTTATCTGTCTTTGATAATGCAGTAATGTGTCTTGAAAAATGTCCGTGTGTTTGAAATGTGTATTGTAATCTCGCTGAATTCTAAACAAAGGTGCAAAGTATCTGTAATTAGTCTATGTTCTGGTCATGGTCATACGACAATCCCTCACTACACACTTCACAATAGACATGCCTCTTTCTCGTAGTAATAAGATTAGGTAAGTAGGGGCAAGGGGAGGTAGAGGTATCTTATTAAGATGAGGAATAAAGTGTAAACTCTTAATATTAAATTATAGCAGAGGTGGTTTATTACAATACTCGAGGAAGGTTTACACCTGAACAACTTTAAACATGAGTTAATGTTCAGAGGTAACAGAGTTAGAGCTAATGTACATACATACCTCTCTAGAATAGGTATTCTCTAGATTATGGAGCTGTTATGAAACTTAGAGCCGAGAACGCGAGAGAATGAATGGAGCAAAATACAACTTTCTGTAAAGTAACTAATATAATATAATACAAACATGTTCCTTTACAACTATATGTAACAATCATGTTGTAATAGTTATTACAATACTTAAGGTTTATTGCGTTCAGAAACACGTGTCAAATCGGATAAAAAAACATGTGTTAAGAGGAATAAGAAATGTTATGATATGTATATTATGTTCGCAGTACCTACAAACGATGCTTAATGTTATTTTTGTATATTAATACATTCTCTTGCAAACGTTACTTTTCTGTTAGAGATACGAATTCACATTTAATCGTTGTATTTATTTATGTATACAAAATAAATACAACGTACATACATATGTATGTATCAATGGTTTCTTAGCTTACATATATTATTGAAAGCTCCAAGTTAGCAACTTTTATCCCATTCCAATCAAGATATGACTGGAATATGTAAATACTTTAGAAACTTTCTTACCTTTCAGTTACACACTATCTTTATGTATGTAGTTTGTACTTCAGATACCCATGCTTAGTTATTTCTTTACGAAAAATAGTAGGTTGGTAGGTACATATTTTCTTGATAAAATATATCATAGCACATGTACTAATTTGAAAAATAGTACACGCATGTAAACAATGGAAAACAGAAGAAATAGAACAAAATATAATAATGTTTAATAAAAAATCCAAAGACATTTTATTTTATTTTATTTTGTGTAGCTTCTCGGGCACATAACAGGCGCTGTGTCAAATATTTTTTAACACGGACCCAATTACAAGTTGTCACATTCTGGATACTTACGATGTTTATCGTCTCACAGATTCAGACAGTAAACACAATTCAAAACTGTGTCTCCGTCGGGAATCAAACCCGGAACCATGGATCAGCAGTCAGATACCTAACCAACTGAGCCACGAAGGCCAGACTAAAAAAGGTTAAGTATTTCTAATTATAAATAATAATACGCGATCTCTCCGAAGGTATAACAAGGGTTATTGTTGTATCTGTATCAAATAATCTTTAAAAATAAGTTTATTACAAAAAATCGAATACAAATAAATACTTACTTTAAAAAACATTGATGAATCAACTATTTGAAAATGAAAGTGTAAAATGAATGCTAGGTAGAAATTGCCTACGGGAAATAAATGCATAATTAACAAATTTTATTATATGTAAGTCATTAGATATCCTTGAAAAAGGGGACAATTATAAAGCGAAAAATAACAATTAAATTCATAGAATAATAATTAATTGAATTATCATTTATCGATTTCTTGCAAAATATATTCAGCAGATATATCCGTTTTTATTATCATATTCATAATTTATTACAAAAATGTCACTTTCATATTTGATACCAATATGGATTTTGTAACAGTAATATTTTTAAAACGTTCATAATATCCTCGAAAATTCAATATTAAAATTTTTTGAACTTGACTTTTAAAAAAGTCGTAAATCTCTTGATATCGTTACACGAGTTAGTAGAAATATTTATCTTTTACAAAATGAAAGAAACATAATTTTTTACTGTAGCAAATGGTGTCTTATTACCAAACGTTTGATATTTTATTGTTTGCACATAAACCAAACGCCGCCGCACGTGTCAAAAGGACACAAACATACATCCATCCATTGAGGAGAAATATTTTTCTTATCGGGGTAACAGGAGCGCAGAAAGAAGCGAGCGGATTTATTATGTCTGACATAAAGTTCGTTTCACGGTACGAGGAGGTTCTAAAATAATACGCACGTCATCCCTGCAAATCCCCGAGGAAATTGCTCCGCTCTGTCAGGAGAGTGCGGTGGTACCTACGTGATTCGACACCCCTCCGGACCAGATAAATATGCATGGCCTGTATTGTTGGAAGCAATATTAATGTGACCCATGACACTTTCTGCAATCCTGATACCAGTGCCCATCTGCCGCTATCAAACACAATACGCCAATCAAACAAGGAGTTTAAAATACTTCGTAATTTATGCAAATTCGGTTATATGTTAATTGCAGATATTTTCCAACAGTCGATTTGTTCATGAGAACTTTATTCTCTTAACATATCTACAAAGTATTAAGCCAAGACATGCGAAATATGTATGTATTAGCATTCTGTGTGTGTTAAATTCATGTGTTTAATTGCCTATATTTCCAAAGTTTTTAAAAATATTGAAAAAAGCCGAAACACCCCAACTAGATTTATTTGCTATAAAAAATATTCACAGTAGTAATAGTATTTGTAGTAGTATATCTCAAACTTATTCTAACAATTTTTATAAAAATTGAATCTAGTGACGACATCGTTTCATACAATTTGTAAGGCAGTAAAACTACAGAATATCTCAATCAATTGTTTGATACCTTCTTAATCTACATACATATATCATGCTGTTTTCATATTCTGGGTAGGAAAAACAGAATGACCTCCATACTATCCAATCCTGACATACATACCTACATGTTTTATATAGAAAATCAAATATCTTAAAAAATATATTAATTTGCGTTTAAGTGTTTATAGTTTGGTACGTATTCTTCAATTATGCATACTATCGCCATCGACAGTTGTATCTCATGTGTTACATGCAACTAGTCATAAATAATGCTTCTTAATAAAAATGCATAGCTAGTATTGCTTGAAGCAATATTAATATGAGCCATGACACTTTCTGCAATCCTGATACCAGTGTCCAACTGCTGCTATGATAATTATTATGTTTTCATTGACTGGTGACATTGATTTTCTAGACACATTTGAGTATAGGACATGAGTGATGGTTTTAATGGAACATTCTTATGTCTTAAGTGTAACTAATGACGGAAATTAGTTACAATAAAAAAGTAATTGCGACAATTCAGGTACATTATAGTTTTATAGGAGAGTTCCATTTTGCTAGGAAATAAGGCTGTTTGAATTCTGACGGCACGTACACTCTAGTATGGACTCTGTGACAAATCATACTCTTTGTGACATTTGAGATCATTTTTCACACCATATATTTCTAAACTATGGTTCTTGCTTCGGCAGTAGATTAGACCTTTTTTATATGGAAAAAATATCTAGTGCAGGGCGCTAAAACTCAGTGAATAGTCTAAGAGATAGCAACATCAAAAACCTTATTAAATATATGTACATAGTGTGATGACTCTATTTGATTCGATTAATTATTTGTTTTCTTATATGGTGCATACAGTCTATTATTGTTTGAGGTATTCGAGTCGTCTTCTTCATCATTTTTCTGATTAAAATTTCTATTTCGTTATGTAAGACGATTATAAAATACAATGGGATAGTTATTTGATTAGAAAATCGCCTTCCAAGGGGAGGAATGTGATGACTTTATAATTTTAATATGCACATATGTGTATATATATATTATTATTAAAGTATGATAAATATAGGTATTTGATAATATTAACCCATTAGTGCATAAAGTTTATTCGTAGTTTTTTTCTGGTAATTTTGCAAAGTGATGTCAAAAATGATCTAAATTATTAAAAAAACTTAAAAATTTTTTTTTCGGAAAAATAGTTTTTTTTATACAGAGCGTCCTTTTTTCTGGACACCATGCACAAATGGTATATCTGAGTATTGAATACATGTATTCAAAGGAGTCAAGGAACATGGAATAAAATATTTTTTTTTGTTTCACATTAGTATGTATTGACATAAATATATACATTTATATACCTTTATGTTAAAAATAATAAAATATATATACATATATACACTAAAAAAAAAAAGTAACAGTACCTACAAGAAATTTATTTTTCTGTGTGATATTTTTTTTGAAGTCCAATGTTGCATTTTTCACAAGTAAAAAATGATTTTTCTGAACAAGATTCTAATGCACACCTTCGTTGCTTTGGAATTTCAACTATCCAGTGATTTGTTTCATCATAACGCACTGCAGATAATGCGTTTGAAGGCATACACCCCCTGAAAGAGGCAACTCCATATTTTTTCAGGAGTGCAGTGGTTATGTAGCGTCGGAATCTAAGAAAAGCTTCTGTAGAATTGGTGTTATTCAATTTTTTCGCCAACAACCACCCATTGACGACTGCTACGTCCAAAAAATACACTTATATTGGCCACCACCACTTTCTTTGTCTTATCCTTGTTCGGCATGCAGCAACCAACTGGTCCATTTTATCCACTCCTCCACCATGTATCTATTATAATTGGATATAACGGTTGGTTGGTTTAGTGAAATGAATCGTGGGGGGGCGTCGTCTTCTTCGGACAATTCTTTTGATTGGATACTTGCTGTAACCAGACAACCGTAATCCACCGATTACAACATATAACTCTTCTCCGTTCATCTGCAGATTCATATTCTTTTGATTTATACTATATAGGTTTGCCTGATTTATAATCAAATCTATCATTTCATCATTAAAAAATAGAGAAAAAAAAATCAATTGTAGTTTCAAAAAGCTTTGCTTGATCGGAAGTTGATATAGGATTACATTCAGTAACCTAATTATAATCCAAATCTGATTTCTTCCATGATTGTTGCTCCAATCGGCGATGTTTAGGAGGTGGTGGTATTGATGCAGCTTCGGACCGAACATCTTCATTGTCTTCAATTCCCTTTGACTGCACGTTGCAAGAGCTGGTAAGGAACTTTCTTCCTAAGTGATTCAAATGACCTTCATGTTCATCATCTGACTTGTCAGAATCTTCTTCTGTTTCATTGCCATCTTCCTCCGGTGGTGTCACAAATACCTGAGTAACATATTGCGAGCAATGATCATCATCACTACAGTCTTTCCCTAATTTCGAAACAATTTACTCAAGAGTCAACCTAAAATTATAGAAATATTTTTAAATACAATGTATCTTATGATTTCGTTAGAAGTAAGGAGAAAGGGGGAAAGCAAGGGTGAAAAGTACTGATTCTTAAAATAAAATAAAAATGATTACCTTGCTGAAATAAAAATATGTCATAATGTATGTAGGTAGTACATCTAACATCAGTTTGTAAATGCTGTATACACTTTATGTCACGTAGTATGAAACATGCAGATATGCATAGTGTCCTTTTTAGAGGACAGGAAAATAACATGTCTCCAAACAAACACATTTTAACTTATATGAGTAAAAAAACACATTTGATTACATGTCTTGAAGTTTATAGATTATTTTTATATAGTTTAAACCGCATTATTATGAAATAATATTAATAAAATCAAATAAATACTCACCCAGGTCGTACAGCACTAACACACTTCGCCGCCATTTTGACTTTAACTATTTATACATATCTAATTACGCATTTTTTCCAAACTTATTATATCATAATTGTTTTGGTAATTAATAAGGAATACATTGCAATAATTTATTTTTTGTAAACAATATGTATCATGGTAGCAATTTTCAAAATAGGTGCGTCCTTTATTCAGGACACTATGCACTAATGGGTTAAATTGGAATTGTACACTTTATGGGAGTTCTTTGTTGAAGTCGGTGAAGAATATTATAATATCTACTTACTAAACTAATATGGAATATATTTTGGTGTCATTGTTGGTAGCTTTGAACTATTCGTTAAGTTTGTTGATGCAAGTCCAAGGTACATGTGGGGATTGTATTAGTGTACCTATCTGGAATCGGAGGGGAGAGAAATTTGTCTTTAAGTATGTTGATTAGTGGGTGGCGGGGACACTTACTGGCAGATCTTGGTGAATGACGGGGGTACGTGCGAAGCTCCTGGAATTCATTTTTTGGCCTTTGTTTTGAATCCAGTAATATAGTATTCATTAATAATTAGCTCGTTTAAAAATAAATTAAATTAATTCTCATTTAATAATCAGTGTTTATTTGTGGAACGAGGATGATCATCATTGGACTCTAAAATCATATTTATTTCTTTCTCATTTATTTTTCTATATCTTAAAAATTACAAAATTTCGGTCGATAAATATTTAAACGAAATAGTGATATTTTGGAAGGCGCTATACTACCGGAGCTGCGCAGGAGATCGATGAGTCTTTTTTTTTATTATTTACTAACAATTTAATTATTTTCTTTTGACGTAATAAGATGAGAATACATGAAAAATTTAATATAAATTGGAAAATATAATCATTTTTAAACTATTTTGAATTTTCTTTCAAGTACAATTTGAATAAACATAATCTTATTTTAAACCTTATAATCTATTTGAAATTTTTCTATATTTTATTAATTTTATATTTGAAGTATTGTGTTTTTATAACTGACAGAGTGAAATGAAGTAAACTTGTATAATCCTAATTCCATAAAAATTGCGTGCATGTAGAATTTAGTGATTCATAAATTATTTCTTTATTTAAATTACTAATAGCATTATAATACTAACAAAACTCAATAACTCCTTTCCTATAAATGCATGTTAAATTGATAAGTTATCCTATCTCGTAGAAAATTAATAAGTATTATTTCCTGTCCTTAATACCAGTATTTTATTTATCGACTATCGTGGTAAAATACTTCACTAATCTAATATAATACTAATCTAATTTACCAAGTCCTTCTACCTTTGATGTCTCAAAAGACATAACCAACTGACCATTGGTTCCTTTCTTCGAATTACTTCATATATCGTTTATTTATTTGTTTATTTGTCATATAGATAAATAAATGAACACTAGAGTTGTGAGGTTATCGATATTTCATGGGTCGAAATGTCCCTATCGCAGCTGAAGTATGTTGGAGATATATACATTTATATCAATATATAGTAATGCATGATGTCACAGGTAGTCTAATTAATCCTTGTTAATGCACTCGGACCTGGAAGTAATTTGAAATGGTTGACCAGGATGGAAACGAGCGGGTATAGGTGCTCGTTTCAAACTGCATGAAGCATGATAAATTAGCATGATCTTCTTGAAAATCTGAATTTCCCTAACCTTAAAATGTCAGATGAAGTATGAAAATCGAGTGAAAAACACAAAACTTTATTAGCCCATTTTGTAGAAGCCTTAAAATGTCACTTAGACATCGCTAATGGAAATCAAAGTATCACCCTATGTGTCTTGAAATAACCATTTTATCTAAAGTAATCAAAATATTCATGTTTCAATCTGTTACTGTAGAAGGAAAATTCGTGTCCTGAAAATTAACATTATAAAGATATATTGGACATCTAACAAAATTTGATATAAAACTATTTACGTCACACTCATGGAAAGATCGTCGATTGCATATAAATGTTGCCTTTTGTTATATAATGTATTTTGGTATTGTTTTGATATGTTTTCATTACAGCAGGATATACGAAAAGGTAGGAAAACTGAATTTCGTTATTTACTAACCTCCATGAGTGTGAAAAAAAAGCGTTAATAAGCATATATCGTGTTTTCTATTGAATTTTATTTATGTTTTTTTTATGAGAATCAAATGAATTTGTTTTATGATAATTTTTCGTCATCCTATTTATTCTGTAGGTATATTAATATACTTATATCGATCAAATTGAGTAACAATTAAGTTACATAATTTGGGTTGAGAATCGAAGTTTTATCATTACATTATACAAATTTAATAATCCTGTAGTTATAATTTTGTATGTAAATATTAACTATCTTTCAACAGTCGTGGAGTCTGTTAATTTATTAATTATTAATATAATATATATAAATTTTATTATAAATATTCGTCTGTTTATAACTCGTAAATAAAACACAACGTAGAGGGTCCTTTTTAACGTGAATAATAATAATAATTACTAGACGATCATTGGCCAAAAATCCGTTGAAAAACATATAAAATTAGCGAAATAAGATAGAAGAATACGATGTTCTTTCATGATAGAATCATTCAATAAAGAATATTCAAATAGATGTAATAAATTCTAGATTTACCTTACAGGTAGAGGATAAACTAGTTAGGGAAATTAGCTATAGTACTAGGAAATAGACGTTAGATTTTAATAGGTAGTTTAGCTAGCTAGTTTAGGAGGTTATGGATCCACAGAAACTAGTTTAGTACGATATATTTAGTTAAGGTTAGGGTGGAGCCCATCACATAATTTGGTGCCGTGACCAGGATCAGTATTTATTACCTAAATATTGACTGGGATTACTACGGAAGCATTAGAATTAGTTGTCTAGAGAAAGTGTGGTGTTATGTCCTCTTTGTCTACCTTGCGAGGAGACGGAATCGTTCGTTTCATTCATGCCATCACAGCAGAATCACGAATCTTGAATAGAGAAAAGAATAGAGAAGTTTGGTATTGTGTCCACTTTGCCTACCTCGTGAAGATGCGAAATCATTCATTTCATTCATACCATCACGGCAGGATCTTAAATCTCGTATAGGGAAAAGTGTGGTGTTCTCTCCTCTTTGCTTGCCTCGTGAAGGTACGAAATCATTCGTTTCATTCATACCATCACGGTGGAATCATTAAATTCTCGTCTAGGAGAAAGTGTGGTGTTCTATCCTCTTTGCCTAACTCGCAATAGTATGAAGTTATCAGAGTTTGATAAATGGCTGAAATCTCTGGGGGGAGAATTGTTTTGTCATAAGTGTAGAAAGAGGTAGAGAATCGTTTATTTACTCGTGTCTTTATCTATAAATAATATGTAAATTAAATAATTATTTATTTGAGGGATTGTATAATTGTTAATCTAGGAAAATTATAATCTACATATATAAAGTAGTTGGGAACAGAAAAGAAAATTATCTAGTTGAACGTATATTTTCGTAGATCGAAGTCATTGGCGCATGTAAATATAAGTTTCAGGTAGAATTGGTTGTGTCCACTGTATATTAGATTTTGGTTATTTTATTGAGTAAAATATTATCTATAGTTTAATTTAAAATTGAAACTATTTAATAATGAACAGTGTTAGGAGCGGTAATCTTATTAATTTTAAACACTTAATAGATGATTGAATAGGTTAATTAATGGATGGATAAATAAAATGAATAAGTAGCGGAAACTATAATGATGTCATTATTGATGGTCCTGGGTTCGGTTCCCAGCAGAGGAGAAATTTATTTAAATTCATTTCTCACGCAAATATTGCTTCTCTGGGCTGGAAACACTGGTTGGTTGGAAGAAGTTGCCAACTCACCACTTGCGCAGGGTGCAAGGAAGTGTTTATTATTATTATTATTATTTATTGAACTAAAGTTGTCTGATATGCTTGATAGAGGAGTGTGGAGTTCGGTTCTCTATACCTAATGAAAAGTTTGGGGCTTTGTTTGTTTGTCTCGCACCATTACATTTGTGGGGAGGGATAAATATAATTATTTAATCATGTACATTGATGAAAATTAGGAAATAATTTATCATAAATAATATGTTTGAGTTATCTTGATATTAATATTGGTACCTAAATTTGTGTTATAAATATTACCATACTAAGAATAACAAATTTAGACTAGTGATCGGAGTCATAACGTGAAAGATAATTTCTTCCAAGACGTCTTATTGATGTTTTGGAGATTTGCTGGTAAAATTGAAGCTTAATTTTGTATAAATTGGTTTTGAGATTTTATGACATAGAAAAGAATTATGTTAACTATCAGGAATAATCCCTAGTTGGACTGTTGATTGTATAAGTAGTTCAATTAAATTGATGATAAAAGTGTTAGAGTAGAATTAATTTCCGGTTTTGTTGAAAATAAAATAAAGAAAATGATTTGACACGTGTCTTATAATGAATTGTATTTGCTTAACTTATAAATGCATATTTTTAATTTTTTTATTACTCCATTACTATAGATATTTAGGTACTTAATTTTGGGAAGGTCCATATATTTTGTTTTAGTAAGAACTGTTTTTTTTTTATGGCGTCATCCGATTCAAGATCCTTGCTAGACTCACATGATATTTAATATTCTAAATTCTGGGGTCGAATTTGGAGAAGAGAGTTTGTTTACACATGTCATCGAAGCTCTGTAGTACTTATTATGAAATATTTTATGGGAATATGTTTGGTACCTAATTACTTTAGTGAATTCATAAAATAAACAGGAATGGTCGTATATTGATGGTGGAGGAATATAAATGAGTGGATTTGTATCTTATTCGTCTCAATTAAATAAAGAATATTTTATGTCAGGTTAATAACCCTCTTTGTAATACAGGCATTTTAAAATGTTTATATTATGTAGATACAATATGAAGTTTTGAAGACAGATTGTTTATTGTATCAGTAAACGCTATTTAGAATATTGTTGGGACATTTACTTTTAGAATGTGTAGTTAATTAATTTCGTCTACCTATTAGTTTATTGTAGGTGCTTATAGAATATAATTATTAATAAAATGTATTGAACTAGTTTGGATTATAAATTTTATTCTTTTTATGAAAAGTGAGTCGTTAGGTTTCTGTGCGGGCGCTTTGGGTTTGATTCCCAGCGAGGGAAAGATTTGTTTGTATTCGTTTCTCGGGCGGATGTTGCTTTTCTGGATTGGGGGTCATGGTTGGTTGGAAGAAGTTGCCATTGGAAGGTAGAACCATTGTTTGCGCGTGGTGCAGGGAAGTGTTCATCGTTGTTTGTTTTATTATTGTCTTCATAAATACATGTTATGTTGAAAAATATTAATCTTATTGTGGCTATATTTGTATATTAAGGTTGATAAGTACAATTCTTTAGGTTTCTCATAAATTTCCTTTTCGTTACAGTGATAGTAAATATCAATTAGGAATTTTGAAATTGATGGCCGTGAAAATATTCATTATAGGAAATGTGGGGAATAAGTATATTATTTATTTTAAGAATTATATAGGAAATTCGTATTTTATAATTACTTTTGGTGAAGTATAAGTTGAGTTCGATTGGTTGCACGCTGGTGTCTAGGATTCGATTCCCCAGTGGAATGGGTAATGTTTATATATTTTACATTTCAAATACATTTGGATTAATTTTAGATTAGCTTGATGTTGACAATTGTTTATATAAAAATGGAGATATTTTTGTAATTTTACAATTCATGTTATAATTGTTGGTTTAATTGTGTTTTAAGATTTTTATAAAGGTGGATGGGAAGATGGTACTATTGGTTTCTTTTGTTAATTCAGTGAAGAGAGTGATACCAGCTCGTACGTATATTATAGTAGACGGTTCAAATTCGTACAGAATTGTTATCGTTTATTTATGTAGGTCAGTTTTTGGACATTTCATTTATTGTTTGAAAAAAAAAAAATTGAAAATATTTATTTCAAAACATTATTTAAATTAAAACTCATATATTTCTCACGTAACACTACAAAATTTCGTATTAGAATAGACTATAGGTATATACTTAGAGCCTGACAAATAGATGATAGGTTGATAATATTATTCTTTTGATTCGTTGATTTAGTGGAAAACCGACTACGGTAATTTAATACGGCAAGTAGTATGTAATTTAAGATTTGAGGGTGAGTTGTTTGTTTCGTTTAGGTTTACACTCGAAGTAACACATGACAAGAGAATTGGTTATTGATGTTTATATTTTGTTTAATAATTAGTTATTTGTTGGTCTTTTGAATGGTATAGAATCATAAACAAATAAATTGGTTGAACATAAGTGTAACTGAGAGGGGTCATTGTCTCGAAGCGCATTTAGGGGTGTGAAACACTTAATTGTTTGTTTTTTTACAGTCTTCGTTGTTTTAGAAGTAGTTGGTATAATAAAATGTCTTAATGTTTAAAAGGGGAATGAAATTTTGTGGTCTCATAAAATACATTTTTGAGTGCATTTGCTGTTGGATGAATCGGAGTCTTTGATTTTACATAATATTCAAATTAATAGTAGTTTTTTTTCTCTTTGTTCATTGTTAGTATATATTTAGTTACGACTATATTTTACGACTTAAAGTTTCAGTTCTGTGGGAAAAAGGTGTTGTGTTAAATTTTATAGTCGTTAAAAAATTAATTTAAGAAATTTTACTGTGACAAATCAATTTTGTTTCGTTTATGACATAACATTTTTTTTTGTTTGTTCGCATAGGCGCAGTTTATGATGTAATAAATTGGAATGTATTTGGTTGCAGTATGCGTCAATGAATACTTCTTTTTTTTTATATTTTTGGGGTCGCGGACATTTTTGAAGGGTAGATACTTTATGTACCTTTTAAGTAAGAACAGGGAGTTATTACGTTTTCGTGTGCAGTGTTGAGAGTATATTAATGGTGGTTTGAAGTAATATGTTTTGGCGTAATGTTATTGTAATTAAATTTTATTAAATCGATTAATTGATTCGGGAGTTATTTTATTTATTTATTTGTTTGAAACATTTGCGTGTGTGAATTTTGCATTAATGGATTTATTGTTTGGTAACGGTTACTTATGACCAATTATTGATTGAGATATTAGCTGGGTTCATAATAGAATAAAGTTCTTTAATGTTATTTCGAGTACCTACCAGAATTATGTATATATTGAATGTAGATCAAAAATTTTAATGGAGTAGTTAGATAAATTGTGTTTATTAATATGCCATACCATACCATGCCATCACGTTATTTCTCTGGTTGGGGTGGGCGGGGAGAGCCGAGCGCCGGACTCCTCTCTTTTGACATGCATTCTTCGCTTCGTTCACGTCCATGCATCGTCTCATACACGCTCATCTATTATTCTTACTTCTAACATCTCCATTTTTCAAAATCCTATTTGTTCGTGCCAACTCTTTCTTGGCCGACCTCTACTTTTCATTCCTTTTTTTTATCAGCTTTGTATACTTTTGGCAGACGGTCATCCCTCATTCTTGCTATGTGGCCGAACCACATTAGGACATTTATTTTTCATCTTACTTACGATATTTCTTTCAATCGTACATTCTTGTCTAATATCCTCATCTGAAGAGATATTTATCGTTTCACTGAAAGAAATATGGTATGTGTATCTTCGAGCATCATTAAGATAAGTCTGTTTACAATGTATGATTTAGGATTTCATTTTTTTTCTTCTAGCGTTATTAGAACGAGTATTCGTAGTTGAGATATATATACTGAAGTGATTATTGACTAATATATTAAATAAGTGGATGTTTTCTCTGTCCCTTTTAAGAAATAGAATAAATAATTTTATGATCGTAATTTTAATTATTGTTTCACATCGTTAAAATTTCGTTTCAAGGGTTCTTAAACTGTAGGGTTTGGGAATAGATTAGTTATTGTGGGTTTATATTTAACAAAATAAATTTAACTGTTGATATAGGACCATTCATCTGTCTTAATTGATTTTATTGTATGATGTAGTATTTAGTAGTTCTGCAGTTCCTCTTAATTTATTTAGGGGTACTGAATTATATTTAAAATAATAATTTATTTGATTTATATTTTAAAAAGATGACACGTTAAGGGATGTGGTCAATTTTGTATGAGGAATGTGACAAAGTGACCAAGTTGACATTCCATACATTGGACGTATTTATTGACTTTATTTGGTTTGTAGTATATTTGGACAGATTTATATAACAATTGAATTTCGGAAATATGAGATATGTTAAGTAAGGGGTTCATATAAATGTTGAAAGCTGTTAGTTTATATTGTCATGTTATATATATATGATTCGTTTTGTGTTAATAAATAAATTTTAAATTACTGATAAGATTATATGTTGATAGTTTGGGAACTTAGTGTTAATTCCCCATGGGTCATAAATTTCATGGCATTATCTAAAAAAAAAAAAAAATATTTTAAACTTCGAGTGGTCCAATGTGTTAGTCACTTGTGATATAAATATTTGTTTTTATTGGATTCTTTTACGAGTTAAGTAATAAGTTAGATTTAATAGCGCTGCATTTTTTCGTTGATATAAAAACAAAACATATAAGTGGCGTGCGTTGGGAACATGGTATATGGTATATACTTGTGTTGTAATGACTTATATCTACGCTCGGGAACAGGAGTAGGGTGACCAAAGTATTTTTATCGAACGGTACATTCTTCGTCTGAAATGGTAGGGTGACCGCATTAATTTTTTTTAAAATAGATAAAGGATGGAATTTCTAAATAGTGTTTTCACTATTATCTATACGTTTCAAAGTTTGAATATGGATATCAGGACTTATAGTTGGAGGGGAGAGTTCTTATATTGAATTTGTTTTATATTTGCCAATTTGCTGAATGGACAAAGATATTTAAGGTCGGGGGGGAGAAGGAGTATTGTTGTTTGTTCTTCTTAGTCGACAATAAATTTTAGGATGAATGAATGGATTAACAATCGGGGGGGAGGAAATCTTAAATTTATAATAGAAAATATGGACAACATTGTTTAGATTAGAACAACACGTCGAATTACTTCTTATGAATTTCGGTTGACTATTTAGTTTCTTCTGTGTGAAGTTCCACAATTTTCCTAATAAAATTACGTAACTTCAGGGGGGAGAATGTGATGACTCTATTTGATTCGATTAATTATTTGTTTTCTTATATGGTGCATACAGTCTATTATTGTTTGAGGTATTCGAGTCGTCTTCTTCATCATTTTTCTGATTAAAATTTCTATTTCGTTATGTAAGACGATTATAAAATACAATGGGATAGTTATTTGATTAGAAAATCGCCTTCCAAGGGGAGGAATGTGATGACTTTATAATTTTAATATGCACATATGTGTATATATATATTATTATTAAAGTATGATAAATATAGGTATTTGATAATATTAAATTGGAATTGTACACTTTATGGGAGTTCTTTGTTGAAGTCGGTGAAGAATATTATAATATCTACTTACTAAACTAATATGGAATATATTTTGGTGTCATTGTTGGTAGCTTTGAACTATTCGTTAAGTTTGTTGATGCAAGTCCAAGGTACATGTGGGGATTGTATTAGTGTACCTATCTGGAATCGGAGGGGAGAGAAATTTGTCTTTAAGTATGTTGATTAGTGGGTGGCGGGGACACTTACTGGCAGATCTTGGTGAATGACGGGGGTACGTGCGAAGCTCCTGGAATTCATTTTTTGGCCTTTGTTTTGAATCCAGTAATATAGTATTCATTAATAATTAGCTCGTTTAAAAATAAATTAAATTAATTCTCATTTAATAATCAGTGTTTATTTGTGGAACGAGGATGATCATCATTGGACTCTAAAATCATATTTATTTCTTTCTCATTTATTTTTCTATATCTTAAAAATTACAAAATTTCGGTCGATAAATATTTAAACGAAATAGTGATATTTTGGAAGGCGCTATACTACCGGAGCTGCGCAGGAGATCGATGAGTCTTTTTTTTTTATTATTTACTAACAATTTAATTATTTTCTTTTGACGTAATAAGATGAGAATACATGAAAAATTTAATATAAATTGGAAAATATAATCATTTTTAAACTATTTTGAATTTTCTTTCAAGTACAATTTGAATAAACATAATCTTATTTTAAACCTTATAATCTATTTGAAATTTTTCTATATTTTATTAATTTTATATTTGAAGTATTGTGTTTTTATAACTGACAGAGTGAAATGAAGTAAACTTGTATAATCCTAATTCCATAAAAATTGCGTGCATGTAGAATTTAGTGATTCATAAATTATTTCTTTATTTAAATTACTAATAGCATTATAATACTAACAAAACTCAATAACTCCTTTCCTATAAATGCATGTTAAATTGATAAGTTATCCTATCTCGTAGAAAATTAATAAGTATTATTTCCTGTCCTTAATACCAGTATTTTATTTATCGACTATCGTGGTAAAATACTTCACTAATCTAATATAATACTAATCTAATTTACCAAGTCCTTCTACCTTTGATGTCTCAAAAGACATAACCAACTGACCATTGGTTCCTTTCTTCGAATTACTTCATATATCGTTTATTTATTTGTTTATTTGTCATATAGATAAATAAATGAATAAATGAACACTAGAGTTGTGAGGTTATCGATATTTCATGGGTCGAAATGTCCCTATCGCAGCTGAAGTATGTTGGAGATATATACATTTATATCAATATATAGTAATGCATGATGTCACAGGTAGTCTAATTAATCCTTGTTAATGCACTCGGACCTGGAAGTAATTTGAAATGGTTGACCAGGATGGAAACGAGCGGGTATAGGTGCTCGTTTCAAACTGCATGAAGCATGATAAATTAGCATGATCTTCTTGAAAATCTGAATTTCCCTAACCTTAAAATGTCAGATGAAGTATGAAAATCGAGTGAAAAACACAAAACTTTATTAGCCCATTTTGTAGAAGCCTTAAAATGTCACTTAGACATCGCTAATGGAAATCAAAGTATCACCCTATGTGTCTTGAAATAACCATTTTATCTAAAGTAATCAAAATATTCATGTTTCAATCTGTTACTGTAGAAGGAAAATTCGTGTCCTGAAAATTAACATTATAAAGATATATTGGACATCTAACAAAATTTGATATAAAACTATTTACGTCACACTCATGGAAAGATCGTCGATTGCATATAAATGTTGCCTTTTGTTATATAATGTATTTTGGTATTGTTTTGATATGTTTTCATTACAGCAGGATATACGAAAAGGTAGGAAAACTGAATTTCGTTATTTACTAACCTCCATGAGTGTGAAAAAAAAGCGTTAATAAGCATATATCGTGTTTTCTATTGAATTTTATTTATGTTTTTTTTTATGAGAATCAAATGAATTTGTTTTATGATAATTTTTCGTCATCCTATTTATTCTGTAGGTATATTAATATACTTATATCGATCAAATTGAGTAACAATTAAGTTACATAATTTGGGTTGAGAATCGAAGTTTTATCATTACATTATACAAATTTAATAATCCTGTAGTTATAATTTTGTATGTAAATATTAACTATCTTTCAACAGTCGTGGAGTCTGTTAATTTATTAATTATTAATATAATATATATAAATTTTATTATAAATATTCGTCTGTTTATAACTCGTAAATAAAACACAACGTAGAGGGTCCTTTTTAACGTGAATAATAATAATAATTACTAGACGATCATTGGCCAAAAATCCGTTGAAAAACATATAAAATTAGCGAAATAAGATAGAAGAATACGATGTTCTTTCATGATAGAATCATTCAATAAAGAATATTCAAATAGATGTAATAAATTCTAGATTTACCTTACAGGTAGAGGATAAACTAGTTAGGGAAATTAGCTATAGTACTAGGAAATAGACGTTAGATTTTAATAGGTAGTTTAGCTAGCTAGTTTAGGAGGTTATGGATCCACAGAAACTAGTTTAGTACGATATATTTAGTTAAGGTTAGGGTGGAGCCCATCACAATAGGTATCAAAAAGGTATGTTTGGCACCTGGGAGTAGTTGCGTTTACCAGTACGCATCCTCTTTCCATAATAATAATAATAATAAGTCATTTGTATAGCGCCGTTTAATGATTCGAGATCATACCAAGGGCGCTGATAGTCTAATGTTGTGTTGCTCTCTGAAACAAAGCTGTTTTTAATCCTTTAGTGAAAGTGCTCTTGCTTTGAGCACTGCGGACATCTAGAGGCAGTGAATTCCACTTAATAGGACCACTCACACTAAAGCATCGGTCATAGTAAGCCGCTTTGTTGACTCTGTCCAACTCCTTTAAGGAATTGTTACTCTGTGATCCAGACGACCTGAGTGTGAGATGCCTCCCAGAGAGATCTCATCTCTGACACAGGTCTTGTATATATTTTGGTGCCAGGTTGTTCAAAGCATTATATACTGTCAAACAAATTTTGTAATCAATTCGCTCTGGACACTTCAACCAGTGTAATTCGTTTAGTAGTGGAGTTATGTGACATCGTTTTTCTGCACCGAAAATAAGTCTTGCCACTGTGTTAAATACCATCTGTAGTCTATCGAGCTGATACTTCGGCAATCCAGTATAAATGCCGTTGCAGTAATCGAGCCGAGACACAACGAATGAATTTACAAGTGTTTTAGTCTCATTCTTGGGTAAATTTCGACGAATGTTTTTCAGTTGTCTGAGTTTCAAAAAACATGAACTGACCGTTTTTGAGATTTGAAGGTCAAGTGACAACTTATTGTCCAAGTGAATACCCAAGAATTTGACACTTGTAGCTGGCACGAGTGTTTCTCCGTTGATGTTGATAGGAGTACTCTCAATGAGGTGCTGTCGCCGTGGTGAAGCTACCCACATAAACTCTGTTTTAGTTGGGTTCAGTTTAAGCTTGTTGCTAGACATCCACGTGGCGACTTTTTCGATGCACTCAACAGTTTCTACTTCCAGACGATTTTTGCATATGGGATTACAAAATTTGAAGAGCAAGCGGTCATCGGCATAAGCAAATGAATTAAATCCTTCGTTTTGAATCAAGTCGTCAAGTCTTTTTAAATACAGAATGAATAAAATAGGTCCGAGAACCGATCCTTGTGGCACTCCAAATTTTACAATTTCCGATAAGGACGTGTTGTTATTAACCCTCACAGACTGGCGTCTTTCTGTAATATATGAGGTCATCCATTTGAGAAAATTTCCGCAGATTCCATATTCGTGTTCTAAAAGCTGAATAAGAATTTTGTGGTCTACAGTATCAAAAGCGGCACTCATGTCTAATATTGACACCAAAGCAATGTTCCATAGGTGAAAATTGCAGATTTTAGTACCTATCATTTATTTACACCAACCGCCGTGGCACAGTTGGCTAGCCGTTTGGTTTCTGTGCGGGCGTCCTGGGTTCGATTCCCAGCAGAGGAGAAATTTATTTAAATTTATTTCTCACGAAAATATTGCTTTTCTGGACTGTAAACACTGTTTAGTTAGAATTAATTGCCATACGGCAATAAACTCGCCACATGCGCAGGGTGCAAGGAAATGTTCATTTTATTTATATCTTTGTAAGTCCTTTTAGTGCTCTTATACCAACTCTATCTGATTGCAATGAAACTTGCTTATTTATTCAGCGCATACCTTCGAAAAATTATGAAAAAAAAAATTACATATTCGTGGCATGAACAGGTATCGCATGTTAGTAAATCTCTTTTCTTTGCCCTACATTCACTTAATAATCTTAAAAATTTCCTTCCAATTCCGTTGTAAAATACCTCTAGCTCTGTCACTTCTTCTTCCATTGCTTGATTACGTCTTCAGAATATATGTATCAGATTCATCTTTGGGTTGAAAAAATTTGATCGCATATCATCTTACCGCAATCTTCTTTGTTGGTCCAGGATACGCCAGCAGTGGCGCAATATACACATTTTGTCACTATTGTACAATATTCTCTCGAACCCAAACCTGCCACAGTACCTCAAAAGCAAATTCACTTATTTATCCAACCATGGACTTCCACTCCGATCTGCTGAACGTACAACACTATCCATCCCTATCCATAATACAGAATTTCTCAGCTCTTCGTTCGAAGTACAATCAGCAAGATTATGGAATAGCCTTAGTCCGGATATTGCGTCGTCTAACTCACATAGAATTTTCAAGAAAAAACTAAAGAAGGAATATTTATCCTTGAACACCTTATCCCGATTTCCTCTCCTGTCCTTACCATATCCTTTTTTCTTGCTATGATTTTTTTTTCTTTTTGTTTTAATAGTTTAAGTGTTATACGTATTTTCTTTGATTTCTTTTACTCTTATTTATTTGCTGTTGTACATACACAATGCTTTAATACTTTGTAATCTGGTTGGTTGGGAGAAATTGCCTAGTGGCAATAAGCCCGCCAGTGTACAATTATATTTGTTTATATTATGTACAAGAAGATGTATAAATAAAATAAAAAATAAAATATTCTAGTAACATTAAGAGGCTACATAGTATATTTTGAAAATATTTTCCATAGTACCCTCAAATGAAACGCCTTTTAAATAAGGAACAGTTTGTATGTACATCTTTATTCTATTGCATGATTTTTTTGAAATTTGAATATGTTCAATACGTTTTTTGTAAAATTGGTTTTAATAAAACCCTTTTTTATTTTTTTAATTGTAAGTAACTAAAAAACTATAAGGCCAATGAAGTAGATTTTTACTTCAATCGAAAGAAAATTTGAAAATCTACCGGCTGAGTTTTTTATTATTATAATATTTTAATTAATATTCTTGCTATTTTAAAAAAAACTCTATTTTTACCTTTTGCTTCGCGAAACAATGTTGTATCTCACATATTAGGTGATATGTAATATTTTTTCGTGTTTAATACAGTAGAAGGTAATTTAGAGTGCATTTTTGTATACATCGGTATACCCAGGGTATACTTTAGCCTTTAGTACATATTTCACAAACGGACGGATTTTATAGGTACAAATAATATACATGTACAAATTATATTCAAATAATGTTATAATGTCTAATTATCATTTAATATTTATTAATTAATAAATAGTATGGATAAAAATATTTATTAATAAATTTTGGATAAAAATAAATACTTTTTAGATAATACAATAATAATTTTTGAATTCAAATATGAAACTAAAAAAAATATTTTAACCCATGTTTTTTTTGTCAAAATCTATTTTTATCCAATAAAAACATTAATTTTTACAACACAAAAATGATATTTTTATCTCGAAAAGCGAATTACAGATGAACAAGTTTATTACGTGCATGGATGGTGTCTCTATCCTCTAACAAATGGAATAAACAAGAAAAAGAGTAATGTTCAGGATTAGATTTAGTTTCCCAAGTAAAGAGTTGAACTCTTTGACCTCGTATACCAACTACACACCAGACAATGTGTTCAACTGTCAGATTTCTTTATTATAAATGATTCCAGATAACGACATCGCAAAATTTTTCATTTTTATTGTATTCTATATTAAATTTTACTTTGAAGATTTACTGAATATTTTCATTCCATTACAATCGTTACTTTAATTAAAATTTCTTATCTCTGATGAGGTAGACAGAAAAAATTTACGCCATAGGTACTGTTATATTCTGGTAAAAGTCCTTGCATCTATTACCTAAATATGTACATTGGTCATGGTTTGAAATAATCCAATTTCATTTATTATATTAAATCACGAATAAGATGACGACACTTTGTAACAATCTTTATAACGCTCTATAACACTAGTTGGTTGACTGGTGGAAATTGCCTGCGGGCAATAAGTCCGCCACGTTGTTTAACTCAAGAAATGTCTTTAACTATTATTATCATTGTTTTTTTTTATTATTATTATAACAATATTTATAATGACCGGTTTCGAAGTGACCGTTTCTTCGCCAGAACGATTGATATTAATTGATGTTATTTTCATAGAGAATTACTGATCATTCGGGATTTTAATGAAGGGAATTATAATAAATTATTTACAGATCGCATTTAATATAGACCTCATTTTAAGTATTGTTCTGCCATCGACCGCCTTCTATGTAGATTGCATTTTATATACCTTTTTTTTGTATTCTACATTTTTTTCGTTCACTAGATGCTTAATACAATTCCAATTGATTTGTTCACACCGCGATTTGTTCGTTTAAAAGATAACACAATTTAAAAATAAATACCAATCCTTTTACCCTATAAAAAAAATCGTCAAAAAAGTTCTGTATATTTGAATGATGAGTAACAGTTCTCCTGAAAATAGGGCATTATAACTATCGCCATCTATGAAGTAACGAATAAATCTTTCATTGTAACGCCATCTATTGAGAAATAGAATATTCAAAAAATTCCACTGACAAGGTAACTCAGTAAGAAGGCGTAATTGGTGAACGTTGCGAAAGCGCATACAATGATACCAGCCGATGACAGGTCGTAAGCCCTGTAGGTGTTTTGAGTTCCTGGTTCATCTATAATATTCCAACTTTGTGTCTATTGAGATGTTAAAAAGGTTGTCAAAAAAAATATACCATTTGACGTCCGTCAGGGAAAAAATCCAATGTTTGCGTATATGCAATTAAAACGAGTGGGTTGTGGTCAAGGCTAAACTCCTCACTATAGTCATTCTATAAAGTATGAAAATTTTGTATGGAAAATATTCAGCATTTTTATAAAATGAGTTTATTTTTTTTAATTTTTTTTTTTTACTCATTTTTATAAAATGAGTTTATTTTTTTTTTTTTTTTATTCATTTAAAATGGATTTCCACTCTGTAAACACAAAAACCCTAGAATCATTAAAATGAGTTTGTTAATTTTTTTTTTTTTTTTGAACACTTGACAACTCTCTAATGCCATTTTATGTAAGTGGTGTGCCCTATTACCAATTTGAAAATAAAAATTTTCATTTAGCATTTCCTGAGCTTGAGGTCACTTTCAAATATTTGACAGTTAAAAAAATTGAGGAGAAATATTCAGATAAGGTGGGTTATGGCCAACGCAAAACTCCTCACTAACAAGTCATTCTATGAAGTATTCAAATTTGTATGGAAAATATTCAGCATTTTCATGAAATGAGTTTGTTAAATTATTTTTTTTATTTAAATATTTTATTTCGAAAACTTGATAATTCTTCAATGCCATTTTATGAAAATGGTGTGACATTTTACAAATTTGAAAATAAAAATTTCATATCTATTTTGAGTTTCCTTAGCTTGGGGTCACTTTGAAATATTTGATTGTTAAAAAAAATGAGAAGCACTATTCAGATATCCTTCAAAATCTAATGGGATCTATGGGAGTATCAGATGTACAAATTTGCAAAATTTGAAAAGAATCCAATGAGTACTTTAGTCTATAAACGATAAAGTAAAATAAATACGCCGTATATAGCACATATTACACAGCACACATACACACACGGATACATTGTGATGAAACTTTCAGAACACAATTTCAACATGATACTAGTTGATTATGTGCAATAAAAAAATAACGTTTAAAATTGTGAAATCATAACTCCCTACTATATCCCCTTGGGTTAGTGAGGAGTAATAAAAACTTCAAAGTGTTTTTGCGCTGGAAAATGTTTTCATTCTATAATCATTATTTATTCTATTTTGTTGTTTTGTTTTTTAGGTCGAAAACATACACAACAACTACTTGACTCATGAAAAATACATTTTAGGTGAAGATACGTATTTTTAAATTTGTTTACCTATAATATGTTTACTTTGGCTAATGCTGATAAAGATCTTAAGAACATAGTCTATTTTTAATAATATTATACGATGTTCGTACAAGCTAATCTACGAAACCGCCCGAAACTTATTTCAATGAAGTCTTCTATATACATACATATGGTTGGTTCTGGATTAAAAGATAGGATGGTTTTGGACCCGATAGGTGGCGTTGTTATCGAATTCTTAAAAAAAAATCAGCCAAATATTTATTATGCAACCACAAATTACACCCCCCAAGAATTTTTCATAGGAGAAAGTGTCGTTAATGATTCTTAAGTTGTGATAAATCTATTGACTTCTGTATAACGCATCTAGAGAATAAATCACATTCAAATGTACGAAAAAAATACATAAAATGAGATAAAGTATAAAATGCAGTCTACATATAAGGAGGATTGTGGCACAACAGCGACAGTTGGTTGGAAGAAATTGACAATAAACTCACCAGTGAACAAATTATATGTAGGTACAAGAAGTAACAAATAAATAATTAAATACCTATATATTTTTCTCACCAGTGAACAAATTATATGTAGGTACAAGAAGTAACAAATAAATAATTAAATACCTATATATTTAAAAAAAAAAATATTACTCTAATGTCACACACACTCACTTTCTAGTACGAATTATATTGTAATATTATTTTTTTATATTAAAAATAAATAAATTTGCAAAAAAAATAGAGATGCTTTGGCCTCTTGGGAATAACGAAAGAATGCCTGACGCAGAAAACCATACAAAGCTGACGAGAATATGAGGCCGTGGTCGTCTATGAAGTAGATGTCACGATCATTTGAACGACTTTTTGATAGAAGGAAATGTTCAATAGCTGGAACAATAATCGAACATGTAGGTACCTACTTAACTAAAAAAGAAAAAAATTATTTAAAAACCAGAATATCATAAAAAAAACAGGAATTCATATTCATACTATCACGGCATATCCCCACAATGCGATAACCAGGGGGGCAAGTCTGGTCAAATAGTGAAAACAATACCTTTTTGATTACCCATATATTTAAGATAATATTATGAAAATTATATCCATGATATGGGTAATCGTGGAGGATTTGATTTCATTGTTTGACGAGACTTGCCTCCCTGGTGTGCATTACCTTATACAAGGAACGTGTGTGTATCCCCACACATCAGTCTCATATCACCTTAAAGGCACTGTATTCAGGAATAAATATTTATTTAACGAAAATTGAATGAATGAATGTTGGTTATGCGAGGAATGTGTGTCTTGGTACAATAAAATGGTCTCAAGTACTGCCTTCCCCGGGAGGATCACGACGTGATGGTATATATTACTGTCGTTTATTGTTTGTGTGCAAAAAATATGATGAACATCTCATAAAATATAGTGCTATAAAAAGTTTATTTTTGTCAAAAGATAAATTATTTGAATATTTTCAAACCATTTATCTTGACATAATTCTTCCAGCAGCGGTGTGACATTCTGGAAGTATGAAAAGTTGAGACGTTTTCCAGAAGAGATACAAGAGAAGAGTGAAGAACCAGAATATTCTGTCCCCTTTTATTTTGGGCGAGGTAATCTGTAGAAAATATTATTTATTATTATACACAGTACTGTAGAGAATCCATTAATCAATTGTTGTTTTGAAATGGAACTACACAGATAATATTGTTGTATGTGTACGTGTTTGTGTGTGTTTATACCTCACTACCCCGAAAGGATGTAGTT
Source organism: Molanna angustata (assembly GCA_963576475.1). Classification (NCBI taxonomy): domain Eukaryota; kingdom Metazoa; phylum Arthropoda; class Insecta; order Trichoptera; family Molannidae; genus Molanna; species Molanna angustata. Next base: position 6,730,013 of record OY754964.1, on the reverse strand, counting down.
GGGAGTTATGAATTCGAAAATTTCAAGGCACTTATGCCATGGCACTAATATTGTTGGCTTCCGTGGTTCAGTTATCTGAGATATCTGATTTCTGAGCGAAAGGTGCAATGGAGACACAGTTTTTAATTGTGATTTCAGTCTAGATTTTTTAGTCTCAAAAATGTGGCAAATTGTCATTGGGTGCGTGTTGTATTCATATTTGAGAGTGCCTGTGAGTTATCAGAGAAGCAATAAAAATGAAATTGGTAAGGTGAGATTATTTTATTTGTGAATATCATTTTTTTCATACTACTTTTCTGACAACTAAAAGGTACTTTGTCAAATATTTATTTAACACGCACCCAATAACAAGTTGCCACATTCTAGAGACTTACAATATTAATCGTCTCACAGATTCAGACTGAAAACACAATTGAAAACTGTGTTTTAACTAAAATAAGACAAATGAAATAAGACCAATTTAAAATATTCCCCTGTTTGATCTAAGAAATTATTTGTCAATTACAATATGCATTTTGTTGAAGGGTGGGGGGAAGAGAAAAGTGGGGGGAAATAAGAACAATAAATAAGGAGGAGTGGAAAGGAGTGGAGAAGTTTAAGTAATCTGTTTAGTGTGTGAATTATTTTAAACGAAAGAACTGCATCCGCTATAGTTCTTCGGTTTGCTAATGGTTGAAGATTAAACAACTCAGATGAGTCTTCTGGGTTCCATCAAAATGTTTTCAAAAAGATTCGTCAAAATGTAGAATGGCAAAGTAAATAAAGTAGTCCATCCTGGCTAAAATATTCATACGATTGTGTTCAAATTAAGACAATAAGTTTAACTTAAAGTGGCCCTAGTCGACCGAAACGGTAGTTCTTTCATAAAGAAAATATATATGTAGAACTACAATCACTTTGTTTGATTTTAAAAACCTTGCAAATAAAATTATTTTCATTGGTATTTTATGTGACTTGGTGTTGGGAGTATAGCGTTGTTAACAACCCACTTCTTTTTTTCATTACTCTGAAACGAACTCGAGATAGACAGACATCATATTGTGACGTCACAAGATCCCAATCTTTTAAGAGACATGTCAAATTCAAACTTTTGAAAATGGAATGGATAACTTTAATACATATTTTTCTCTAATACATATTTTTATCTGCTCATATTCCTTGAATATTTGGGAGATTATTTTTTTTGGTCTAGTAGGTACAAATATTTTTTGTACGTATTTTGCTCCGATTCATATCAAAGGATGTTTGATTTATTTAAAGCTTAATTATTCACATATTAAAAAACAAGTTATTGCAATTCTCACAAAATATTTTTTTTGTTATTCTCGCCTCAAACACTTGCTCGTGAAATAAAATGAGGCGATCTTTGAATGTAAATGAAGCGAAAATATGGCGTTTAGTTTTCATTTCTTACTCCGAATAGATAGACGGTGATGGTGTATATGTTAATATATTATACAATTTAAATGTTTCATTATGTACCTTTATAGTTTAGTTCATTTTTGTTTGTGATTAAAAATCAAGAAGCAGTACATATCTTCATTTCTATAGTACCCTGATAACAACACATTGTAAATATATATTATGGACCATTTCTTAGTCATAAATTGCCTTAATGTCCTTACAAAGTACATTTTATGATTTAGTAATCATATACATTCTCCCAGTTACCTACAGCTATCCTATACTCGGTGGGTGAACAAAATATATTATTATGTTACGTTCTTAGATATAAAATAAACACCCTAATAACAAATATTTTAATACAACATGGTAATACAAAACACCCTGTCAAGAAACATACGAATCTTCATAGTACGAATCTTCATAAGTTATTTATTATTTATAACTATGCTCTTTCAATATTATCATTAACAGGGCCGTGTTATGGAAGTCACATGGAATTAAACACTTCCTCTGGTTGTGAGGCACCAGCTTACAATAGCGCTTCCACTCTTGTATTATCATCGTATTCGGATGTCCGGTAAGAGCCGGGAAATCGCAAATATTTTTCAACCTTCATATTTCCGTCCACTTCTTAGTGAAGGTCTCCTCATCGCACACACAACATGCAAAATAACATTTCACATAGTACAGCAATGAGGTTCACCAACCATTCTGAATGTAATGCCTTTGTCAGTAAAACAAGACTAGTACATATATGGTTATATATGGTATGCACACCCGCATACTTGTCTCTGCTGGATACCCAAAGTTGTGGGATATGCCGTGATGGTATGAATGAATGTTGAAGAAAGTTCCTTGGAAAGTAATCGGTGCAATGAAGAGGTCTTAGTTGCAGCAAATGACTTGGCAATTACCACTGCAACATCGAAGACACGAAGTTTTCGAGTCCTAGACCCGAATGCACAGTCCTAGGTAACTATGTAAATACTAACTCCTAACCTCACTGGAGTATTTATTATTCTTAAGTTAGCAATTTCGTTGCAGAGACATCACTAACTAAATACTACGACAAATTTAAGTTCGATGGCGTAGAATTTCGCATCAATGTGTATGATGAAATGAGATAGATAGCTTCTATGGGCTTAGACTGGTGTTTAAAATGTTTTTTTGTCATAACAACACAAACATGTGTAACCAAGCTCACACTGACAGCTCGATGTCACGATTTTTCTGAAATTCCAGCGAATTTTCGGCATCTCGTATAGATCGCTGAATATATTCGATTTGACAAAATTACCAAATACATATTCAACGAAGCCGATAAAATCATCATCCACCGAAAAAATCTCGTATTATAGTATTAAACCACTCGTAAGGTGCCTCGCTATCAAACTTACTTTTTGACAGTTTGCAAATGTTAGTTTACGCCGATGCGCATGCACAAGTATTTAGATTATGTCTCTGCAATGCAATTCTCATACAAAAACTTCGTAGCATCCTCCAGTTAGGAAGCCACGTGATCTCCTTACTTAGTGAGCGACGAAACAGACGAAATTCATACTCGTTTATGTATTATGACGATAATTTAATGCTGCCGGCTTGAATGAATCTATTTTTCAGAAATTCTTTTCTGCATTTGCATACTCAGTACCCAGATTGGTACTTTTTTTCATTATTTCGGCTCTCACACAAAATACAACATACGTACATTCATAAAAGCCGCAACAATAGACGCAGCTTTGTTTTACTACTTTGTGAATAACGTTTAAACTGTGTCGGTGACAAAAACGCACGTTTCAGTGTCAAAAAAGCTCGCACTGTTTTGCTCAATTTCACATTATCATAGGAATTTTTATAATGAAACTACGGATTGCCAATGATACATTATAGAAGATCAAATTTTTCAAAGGAATTAATAAGATTATTAATAAAAATCAATTAACTTTGAACAGGTGAAATAATTTGTATCCTTTTGGACACAAATCGAACGTTAACTCACATGTATAAGACTTTTAAGTTGATCTAAAATTTCTACACACCATTTCAGATAGAATATAAATAATCCCTTACAATTGAGGTAATACTAATCCAAACACAACATTAAATGCAATGCAAATAGAGTCTGGAGAGCTGAAAGTACTTAACGTCACACTGTTGTACTTTATTGCGTCTCTAAATATCCCTCAAATAATGGCACAACCCACCATTTATAGTGATCATTAAGGAAATACAATTGAATTTAATATATGTGTTGTAATAGATAGTGCGGTTATCCCATTTTAGGTACACATTCATAACTCGGAAGGTTTAAATTCAATACAACGCCAAGCGAAAGTGGACGATTTAATTGAAAACGTTTAGCATGAATTTGCACAGCTAGTTAATTTTCGAATGAAGGTATACAATATTATCTAAAAACAAAACTGTTATTGACAATTAGAAATAGTTTAATCCGAACTAAATATTAGACATCTACTTTGTCAGAATTTTTTTTAAATTCAATAGTATATCAATTAGATTCACAATTAATTGCAGAATATAGAAAAGCATTACTTTTGGATATGTTCATCCAACTGTCAATTCGTTCAAGAGAATTTAATTCTCTGAATGTATCGACAGTATGAAGCCAAGACTCGTATATGAGGGAATATTTTGTATAGTGTTGTGTATAATCCATGCAAAAACACCAACTTAGAAGATTCGTAGCATATATTTTCTATATACATCTTCTTCTTCTTCTTCTTCTTCTTTTGAATAGACCTTCAGGTCTGTTTTTTAAGAGGTCTGCTCTTCCTGCGAAGTGGACCCCCAGCTATCCCTCCATCTTTTTGGCGGTCTACCGCGAGGGCGGGTTCCGTGAGGCTGATTGTGAAGCACGATATGAGGAAGTCTGGTGCTGTCCATCCTTTGGACATGACCATACCAGTCCCTCCTCCGCTGCCTGCTCCATCTGATGATATCGTCAACCTCACATAGTTCCCTTATTCTGGAGTTCCTCACTCGGTCTCTCAGGGTTTTGCCTGCAATTGCTCTCAATGTCCTCATTTCTGAAGTCCTCAACATTTGTTTGCTTCTGACTGTGTCTGCTCGTGCCTCTATACCGTATGTCATCACTGGTCTTACGCATGCTTTGTAGATTCTCACTTTGCTTTTAATGGCCATATCCTCATTTTTCCAAATAATGGATTTTAGGGCGCCCGAGACTGCAGCTGCCTTATTGACTTGGCTCTGAATTTCCTCACAGAGGTCAGCATCTTCTGTTATGTCAATTCCTAGGTATCTAAAGGTATTAACCTGTTCAATTGGGTTGTTGTCTATAGTCAGATTGCATGCTATGTGTGTTTTTGAGAATGTCATACATTTAGTCTTATTAATTGAAATTGCCATGTTGTATTGTTTGCAGGTGCTATGTAACCTGTTCAGCATTGTCTGTAGGTCATTGTTAGTTTCGGCTACTATAATAGCGTCGTCGGCATAGCAAATTACATTAACAATTTCCTTCCCCATTCTGTACCCAAGCTGGGGCGATTTAATTTCCTTGATTAGTTCATCCATTATTAGATTAAACAGGAATGGGCTTAGACTATCTCCTTGTCGGACACCTGTCATTATAGGGATTGAATTGCTTAATTCATTGTCGTTTCTTATCTTTGTACTGCTTCCCAAATTTATATCTCTTATGATGTTTATTAATTCTGGAGGTACATCCTTAGCCACCAACATATTAATAATATCCTTGAGTTGTACTCTATCGAAGGCCTTCATTAAATCCACAAAGCAGACAAAGGCAGGAGTTTGGTATTCAATTGCCTTCTCTTTTATCTGTCTTACGATAAATATGGCATCTGTAGTGGATCGGTTCCTTCTAAAACCTTGTTGTTCTTCTCTTAGGGTAATATGTGTTTCTAGTCTTGTCTTAATGATTTGTGTGAGCAGTTTTAGTGTTGAGCACAATAGGGATATACCTCTATAGTTCTCTGGTTTTGTCTTTTGGCCTTTTTTAAATATTGGTACTGTAATGCTAGTCCTCCACTCCTCTGGGATTTTTGTCGAGTGTATGATTCTATTGAAAAATTGATGCAGTTGTTGTGTTAGGCTGTCACCAGCATATTTAATTAGTTCATTGCTTATGTCGTCTATACCCGGCGTTTTCCTATTTTTTAATTTGGCAATCGCAATACGTATTTCATGTATACTGATTTCATTTTGATACGGGCCTTCAACATATGGGACAGTTTCTTGTTTATCATCTTTATATAATTGTTCAAAATACTTTTGCCATTGCTCCGTTGGTATCTTTTTTGTTTGTATGAATTCATCAATTGGCTTTCTTTCTTTCCTCAGCATTTTCCAGACCTTCTTCTGTAATCCATAAAGATCAAACTCCATATCCTTCGTAAACTTTGTCCAGTAATCTCTTTTTATTTTTCTGATTTCACTGTTAACCCTGTTTCTAGTTTCCATATATTTAGTTCGTTCTTCATTGGTTGGATTACTTTTATATTGTAGGTAAATTTTCCGCTTTGTATCAGCCAGTATTTTAATATCATTTGTAAACCATGGTTTTGTATTAGTTGTCTTGTTTAAGTTTACGCTTCTGTGTCCTAGTGCCTCTGCCGCTGCATTTCCAATTTGTTGTTTAATCTTTAGCCACATTTCATCCACTTCGTCGTTTTCTTCGATTGGATTGTTATCTATTTGTTCTGATATTCTGTTTTTGTATAACATTATAGTACTTTCATTTTGCAGTGATTCTATATTTGTTTTCTTGACTATCTTAGGTTTAATGTTTTTTTGACAGGGTCTTTCAATATTCATTTTGCACAGTACAAGGTTATGGTCCGACCCGATATTAGCTGAGCTGAGTACTCGAACATCAAATATTTGTGTTGGTAGGATTTTTCTATTTGTAATGATATAATCGATCACAGATTTATCTCCTCTTGTGTTATTGAATGTATATGTATGTTGTATTTTATGTGGGAAAAACGTGTTGTTAATTCGAAGTTCATTTTGAGCGCAAAAAGCAGTCAGCTCTTGTCCGTTTTCATTAATTGTATCTTCATTATATTTCTGTTTGACACCGTTTAATGGCTGACTGCCAATTCTTGCATTCAAATCTCCAAGTATGATCGTTTGTTCTCCATTTGGTATTTCATCCATGATCTGCTGTAGTTTATAGTAGAAGTCTTCTGTCTGTTCCTTTGGTTTTGTTATATCAGGTGCATATGTCGAAATGATGTTAAGGGTGCTTTTTTGGAATTTTAATGTAACCTTGAGAAGTCTGTCATTTACGTAGGAAATGTCTTCTATGTTTTGTTCGTATACATATATGGATGAATTCAGAATTTGAAGTATAACATTTTGTGTGTTTTTTGTGTGTCTGTGTGTTCCCCTCCCCCCTTATAACTACATAGAGCCTATAATTTCAGAAAATATAGAAAGTTTTAGGCCTTTAAAAATAATACTCGTAATTTTGAATTTTCATTTCAATCAGAGGTTATCAACTTTTGAATTTTTACTTTATTTTTCCATATATCTCAGAAACTATAAAAGCTAGAACGCTGAAAATTGGTAATGAATATAAACATATACAAAATCTCAAATTTAATTTTTCAAAAAAATTACACAGATTCTCAAACATTATTTATTAAGAAAAATATTTTTTTATGATAAATTTATGTGTTTAATTGCCTATATTTCCAATGTTTTTAAAAATATCGAAGAAATTCGAAAAATCCCAACGAGATATTTTAATTTTCTATAAAAAATGTGAACATCGTAGTAGTACATCTTAAAATTTTTTGAACAATTCTTAAAAAAATTGAATTTAGTGACGACATCGTTTCATACAATTTGTAAGGCAGTATACACTACACAATATCTACGGGGACTCAATAGTTTGATATTTATATCTCCAAATATACGTAAATACCATCTAATGTTTTCATATTTTGGGTAGGAAAAAAGGACAGGCCTCCTTATTGTCCTATCCTGACATAAAAATACACACATGTTTAATATGGAAAACAAAAAATCTTAAATTATTTATTAATTTGTTCAGTTTTATTTTTAAGGAAGTAACTTTGTGGCGTCATTATAATTTTTATTTTATAATATATATAATAATAACTTGGTATACACCACTTATGAGCACAAATAACTGTCGACCGGTTTCGAGAACGATGTTCTCATCTTCAGGATGACTTACGTACTACGTAACTTACGTAGTACTTACGTAGTACTTACGTAGTACTTACGTAGTACTTACGTAGTACTTACGTAGTACTTACGTAGTACTACGTGACTTACGTAGTACGTAAGTCATCCTGAAGATGAGAACATCGTTCTCGAAACCGGTCGACAGTTATTTGTGAACATAAGTGGTGTATACCAAGTTATTATTATATATTGTTATAAAATATTAATTTGTGTTTATAGTTTGGTACGTTTTATTCAATTATACATACTTTCTCCATAGACAGTTGGATCTCATGTGTTACATTGCAACTAGTATAATTATGATACTTTTCATCAAAAAGTTCTTAGAAATAAATAAACAAATAATAAAAAATAATAAAATATAGTTCAAAAAAATAATATTTTAGAAAATATATATTTGGAATGAAACTTAATTGGATAGGCAGAACTATAATATAAGATTCGTGTTATTATTGATTTTACTTATTTTCAAAAGTGTAGAAAGGCGGATAGCTACCCCACCTACTAAATAACAAGTTGCCACACTTAAAGGACATATTATGGTGTTAGTCGCTCCACAAATCCAAACTGATAACACATGCTTGGCTAAATACATATTATCAAACTTAAAAATCTATTTTTTGTCGAATATATAAAACTATATTGATTTGATTTTAAGGTCATCCAAAAACGCTCTATTTGACTTGTGGACCAAAAAATGCCGGAACTATTAAACTATTGAGAATACATACATTTAAACATTCAAATAAGGAATATTCTTCTTTGTCTCATATTGAATTCAGGCTCTATTTTTATTTTTTATCCATGCAGACGTTGACCTACAAGGGATTTATTTGCAGCATCATTTTCTCTGTTATATTAACATTGTCCAGCCAGCCAGCCCCCCCCCCCCCCCCGCCCCTTGACAACGTGTCATTTAGCTCAATAAAAGAAACAAGAAAAGATAACTCAATGTTTGGAAGTGGCAGTTTTCACGTGACTGGTAACTTTCACTTCGTTACATTGAGTTATCTTTTCTTGTTTCTTTTCTTGAGCTAAATGACACGTTGTCTAGGGGGGCTGGGCCGCCTTCTCCTCCGGTCCACCGCGCGATATCCTCACTTTCATACTTGAAATTCCAAAATATATAATCTTTATTCTGTTAAAACTTAACAATTAGTGACTAATGAACTCCGATTCTCCTTTTGTTCCACCTTCTGATTAAAACTTTTTTCCGTTTCATAAAATTATCTATCAACCTTTTGTGATTTCAGTTAATTGCTTGGACAACTGTGGGTACCATGCCATTTCGATACAGAATAATAATATCTACCTTTTATAGGCCAGTGAGTAGTGTAATCACTGGATTGCTCCCGTTGATTGCAAATTTCATCGGCAAATAGTTGAGCGAGTACCCCACCTGGCTCCCGGACACTCAAACTCCAATCAAATGCCTATTTGCAAATTCTACTGACGTTTTTTCCAAATCATTTTGAAAAAAAAATATCTTTGTTAGTTTGGATATTAATAAATAAAAATTTTACCTTAATTTTTTAATTATTTTCTGTGTATATTCTTATAGAAAAATAATAAGCAAACCCCGATTTTTAATAAGATTGATAGATTTGACGGGATTACAATAATAATAATGATGCAAATACTTTGCTAAATACCACTTATTGAGTATAATTAAACACTACTAGTTTTGGGAGTGCACTCCTCCCATCGACAGGTGAATTATAACTAAATAATGTTACTAAGATTCTATGTCTACTAAGTGTGTTGTGTTGATTGGTGGGGTAGGGGTAATGTATACGTTGTTGTGATTGGTTGGACAGAAGAATGAGAGACGGATAACGGGAAAATTGTCAACAATGGAGAAGAATTAGGGAATTTGGTGTTATTGATATTTTTGTTGACATTAATCGTATATTTCTAAAAAAACTATAAGGTATATAGCAATGTATATATGTTTTTAAATTAAAGTAGAACAATATATCTGGAAAATATGCTGTGACGTTGCATTAATGCATCAGGTTAAGTAAATAAACCAAAATAACTTTTATTTCGCAATGGCGCTGAATGGAAAATAAATGTTTTTTAGGTTTCTTTACTAAACCTGAAGCATTAGTGCAACGTCACGACATATTTTTCCAGATATTTTTGTCTTCTTTGATTTAAATAAAAACATTGCTCTACGCCTTATAGTTTATTAAAAATATAAGATTAATATTGAAAGTCGGGGTATGCCATTATTTTTCTACAATAATTTATACAGAACATTATCAAAAAGTTAAAGTATATTTTTCTTAACTAATATCCAAATTATCTAAATTATTTTTTTTAAATGATTTAATTAGAAATAATGATGGTATACCAAATTGAAAGTATCGTTTGGTAACTTGATACTGCACGAGCGTTTAGAAGGGTGGCGTTTTTACTGAAATTCACTGCTCTATAACTCTTAATATAGTTAAGTATCAATGATAAATTTTTTGTGAGATATTCCTATGTATATAAATAATATTCTGTAAAATTTTCACTTGTTTTCATTCAGTCCCTTTTTTGTTATTGACATGAGAAAATTGACATTTTCGGGCTTTCGGCCATTTTTGAAAAGCTCTAGAAAAAAAATGAGTGCATTCTCAGGACTAAAACTTATACTTCAGGTAGTTTTTTAAGTATTCAACACAGAAACAACATATTATTAGTGAGTCTCATTTCCTTCATAAAAAAGATGGTCTTAAAAAGTAACAATTTATCATTTTTTTCCGAGTTTTTACAGAAAAAAATTTGATGACTCTTTTGCATGATATAATAATTTTAAAAATGTATGCATAACGTGTATTTCCTGCTGAATACAATGGTTTTTGAATTAATCTGATATCTTTTAAAATAGCTTGGCAATTAAACTTTCCGGAAACCACGTTTTTCATTAAAATTTGCCTACCTGCCATTATAAATATGGCCGCCAGAAAAAAACTATGGGTTTTTAATTTTTTTCAAATAGTGTTTTGTGACTGTCTATCTATAGGGAACACATGGTAAAAAATCCAGAGAAATCAAAAATGATGAGCACAAATTTTATCAATATTGGGTGATTTCAAATGGATTGACCCAATAGTGCTTCCAATCTTTTCTATTATCATTGTTTTCGGGTGTCCCGTAAGAGCCGGGTCATCGAAAATATAGTTCACCACCCATTCTGGTGACTGGTGTGTGGGTATACACGCATGTGTCATGCGTCCTTTTATAAAATATGCACACCCGCACGTGTCGCTGGTTACCCCATATTGTGTGATATGCCGTGATGGTCTGTATGAATGCATTATTTATACGAGAGTCGCCAAGATTGAAAAGAATCCCGCAATTCCCGCATTTCAAGATATATTCCGTCCACCAAGACAACGACTGAAGTCCAGAAAGCCTGTTCGCGAATTCAGCTTACCTAGAGCATGGAAAGAGAGGTGGATGCAGACCAACCGCCCTAGACAACGTGTTATTTAGCTCAAGAAAAGAAACAAGAAAAGATTACTAAATGTATGGAAGCGACAGTAGTCACGTGACTGGCAACTGTCGTCAAATGTGGAAATGGGGAAAAAGGTATTCTCCGGAATGTGACTGTGGAACAAGCAACCAAACAACCAAGCATCTAGTAGAGGAGTGCCCGATACGGAGGTATTAATGAGACTGGATGGACATCCATAAGGCGACTCCAGAGGCTGTGAAGTGGCTGGCCGAACGGGAACCAAGAGAATAGAAGAACAATACTCGATGACGCAGCCAAAGGTGCAGGAAAAGCTGTAGCCACACAAAAATTGAAGTATGTAGAAGGCTTATTTTGACATTCAATCAATAAACAGCCTCCTTAGATTTAATTGGTAGATTTTGTTAACATACACTTGAAGTATAATGATGTAGTTGAGGTAGTTAAACTATTAATTACAGATGTTGCCAACCGGATAAAATTATAACAACAAATACGTGACAATCAGTACCAACATTACGACATTGTATTGATTGAAATAATTAAGTATTTTATCGATAGATTATTAATTGATTGACAGCAAAATTAATTTAATATCAATGAAATTCGGACATTTTATGACTAGTTGCTTGTAACACATGAGATCCAACTGTCGATGGCGATAGTATGTATAATTGAAGAATACATACCAAACTATAAACGTGGTTGAGCTTTCCAAAAGCTGCGCAACCTGAAATGATTCTTCTTGGGATTTCCTCAATCTGAAATTCCTTACCAGTTTTTTTTACGCCCTAGGTAGATGTGCTCCTTCATATTTTCAATATTTATATTTCCAATTTTTATATCTGTGTCAGAGGGGCTCATTATTTTAGTTTTGTTGATATTCATTTCTAGACCAACCTTAAGGGTCAAGACTAAACTTCAGGGACCAAGAACTTTTACCTTTCATACTGTGCATGTCAAACACGCAATATCAAACGTAGTTGTTATAAATTCAAATACAAAACATGTAAAGAAAAATACATAATCGATTGTGTAACAATATATGTAAATAGTACATGCTTAAACAATAAAACCTATACTAGGTGGCTGATGTTTGCAACGTTCGCAATCAGAAGATAAGTGGTATAACTCGAAAACAAATTATCTAGTTTAGGCGCTATACTTATTTTTATTTTCGTCATACTAAGCATTTTTTTTTAGTTTTTATGGCACAACGCTTCTTTCCGAGAAACTGTTTAGATTTTTTTTTCTTTTTCTATTTGCTTTTTAACTGTGCATCCAGAATGTTTTCAGTATCCAAATGCGACGTCTAGTGTGGGAGCTATACATACTTTTTTTTCAAACAATTTTTTTTTAGTTGTACGCGTTTTCTTCGACTTTTTTATCAGTTTTTCTACACTTTTCTTTAGTTTCCTTACAAAAATTATATTTACCTACCTGTTTATTTTCAGAAAACTTCGTGAAGTATAAACTTCGAGTTATACCACTTCTTTTCTGACCTAAATCTTTGCGCGCAAACTTCTGCCACCAACCTATAATTTATTTTAATGTTTTTTACCATAGATAACAGATCCAATGACTTATCAATATTAAAAATTTATTTAATTACGGTCGATTTTTGACCTCTGCGGGGTCACCAGTATCATCAATCAATCAACCCATGGCATTTTATGTAATTTAAAGACACTTGCAAAAAGATTATCTTTGCCAAAATATGACAGAAGATGCAAGAAATTATTGTTTGAAAAATACATATTTACCATACCATCACGGCATATCCCACAATGTGGGAGTAACCAGCGTCAGGTGTGAGGGTATGAATCACCGTATAAAAGGAAGTACGACACATTCTCAATTAATATTATGAATCATATGATGGAAATTGTATACCTTTTAAAATTGTGATTTATATGTAAAATTTGTATTGATTTTTTTTAATAAATATAAAAAAAAAATACTCAGTCTTGATAGCACAATGTCAGGTATTTAATATATAAAAAAACTAAACCAATCCATAATTTGATTTAACTTTATGAATAAAAAAATATTGTAACGAACGAGCATAGGTACACGAGACTTCCGGTGGGTCACAGTTGACCCAGAAAAGTAAAAATCTGTATTAATAAAACCTTGTAAAAGATGAAATCTTAAATTTTACGACTTTTACCGTAACCGTCCGTGTTAATATCGCCCTTTATACCTCACACCGCAGACACGTAATTCCGAATTTTCGGGAACACAAAAATGTTACAAGTTTGAAAGCGGGGGGGGGGGGGGGGGTTAAATAAAAAATACCTCGTTGTTTTTCGTAACTTTATTGATACATACCATCACGCCATGTCACTAACGAAGTAGAAAGATAGAACCTTGCGCCCAAACGCCTCTATTTTTGCCCACACATTCATGGCTTTAGACCTGTAGCGCTGCACGTGGCGTGCGCTAGCGCCGTTGGATATTCTAGAACCACTCCCCAGGACTATATAAAGCCATACCAAATGCACATTCATCGGAGGTCTTCAGATGAAGGAGTCAGGGGTCGCAAGACCCGGCACTTCAGTAATGACCAATGACATTCATCGATTCGATTCAACCAGTCACCTGATACCGCGGTCGCGCTGTTCTTGCGACCTTCTAGTTCTAAATTCGCGTAATTTATCGACATTGTGTCGCGTAATTATCAAATATAATAATATTTTCGCGCTAGGTTGGGAATTGGATTTAAATATTAATTTACAGAAGGGTGCTCCGGTCTAGAAAGGCACTAGGTGGTAACCTGTCGCCTGTTCCCCAAATCCAACGCGAAATGATGTCGCGTGTGTACTCGATCCTGCCGTGCGTAACTCGGTAATTAGTTGCAAGCTAATTAAAGAGCGTTACACAGCAGAATGAGGTACCCACGCCACACCATAAAACATTTATAAATTTATCATATGAAATATAAATTAATTAATATTACAGACAGGTATTAAAATAGTTTGAATTTGACTTACGTGTTTATTTGATAATTTGACTCTAATTATAATTCAAGATTGGTATATACTTCAATAATTGACTATTAAATAATTTAAATAAAATAGATCGATGAATGCGCGGAATCGAAATGTGAGTCGAGCAGAGTGACTGTCTATCGCTGGCCTTGGTTAAACTGGACCCCGGGATGTGGTGTGCAGGGCCTTAAATAGCCGGCTGACGTCCCCCTACTCCTTGAAGTGGGTGGTCAACTCGGCTGGTTGCACCCGCTACAATATATTTTCATTTATATCAGAGTCAATGATATTCATTAAACGTATGTAAGTAATCTTTATTATCTTTTAATCTCTGTCTAATTATTACCTATGTTTTATTACTGCATTTTCTATATTTATATGTACGTAGTACTGTGCTGGGTAGATACCTATACAGTATTACAAATTACTAAGTCTGGGGATAGGCGAACAGATAAAATTTCTAATGCCTATATAGAACGGCACAGCATAACCTCCAATACCACCTGGGTGACCGCCCACAGGTTCATGTAACCTGATTGGCAACACATTCTTAAACCCAGTTAACGTAGGGAAAGATCCATGCATCGTCGCATATACGCTCGTCGATTATTCAAGCTTCTTGTTTTTTTTTATTTATTTATAATTTCAATTCTTATGAAAACAGTACAGTAAATAATACAAAAATTTCTTAGTTTTACGCTTCGTATAAATTAACACTTGTGTTATGAAGCGGAATTTTACACTAAACATTTTTTCATAGTAAATATATTTTAAGCAAAAAAAAAGCTTCACACAAGTGAAAACATTTAGCTTAATATATTATGACACATTTAGTAGAAGTGAATTGGAGCATGCATCAGTCATCTGGAATCCACAATATAATATTTATATTAACAGTATAGAACGAATTCAACAAATATTTTTGAAACACATGAAGTACAAATTTGGTAATAACTACAAACCTGAATTGCAGACTTTACAGACGAGACGAAGAACCACACACTTAATGTACCTTTATGACATAATAAACTACAATATTGACTGTACAGACCTTCAGAAAATTATTTACTTCAACATACCAAACAGACGAACTAGGCTCACCTCAACGTTCTTTTAAGACAAAAAAAAAACTAACGCTGCTCAGAGATCGCCATTTTTCATATTAAATATATATATTTAAAATATCATTTTGACCGTAAAATAAAAACGAGTAGGTTATGGCCAACACTAAACTCTCCACACCATAAAGAAACCATAAAGAAATCATAAAGAAACATTGAGAAAAAATGAACCGTTGTCTATGGAAAACTAATCAACTCTAGGTTTTTGCACTTTTCACATATGATGTTAATATGAAGTCGATCGGACTTATAGTTTGGGCTGTAGAGAGGACACAAAAAAGATAAATGCTACGGCGTACGTAGTGTACGCCGTATACGCCATATACACAAACACATTACCACAAAACTCGTAGTGTGCATTCTCTACATGATACCCATTGAGAAATTGATGTAAAAAAATACGCTTAAATTTTGCGAAATCATAACTCTCCCCTATTCCATAGTGTGGAGAGTAAAAACAATAAATGAAGTAATGACAACTTCAAAAACATCAAATTATTACTCATTTATTTCATGTGTAAGCACTAAATGGCGTCAATCTTAATAAAATCAATAAAAAACTCAATAAAACTTTGATCTCGCTCCCGTCATATTACATAGGATAAGCGATGTATCTCTATCGGTCAATATAATATTATAACCTGAAGTTTTAAGCTTTAGTGTGTACTTTGATGTTCGGGGCATGTTTTCATCGTAAATATAAGTATTTTCCTTGGAGGTAATGTGGTGCTTTAGCCATAGATAAAGATGACGTCATTACGATGTCTATGGGTGGCTGGAATCACGCCATACTCAAATCACACGCCAGGCAAATGGTGCGATGATCTTTTATTGCAACATTATACCTACACGAGAAAAAAATACTCTTAGATTATATAATATGCATATTACCAAGGATTTTCTCCGTATCCTCTGTACGGAAGGTAACGGATCCTTTATTGAAGTCAAGTCTTTACCCAAAACTACGTAAGATTACGAAACGTACAAAAAGATTGCAACCATATTATTTAAATTAATACTGTGAACGCATATTCCACAATATAGTTTAAATATAGTTTAACAGAGACTTTTGCAATCACACAGGGATTGAAGCAAGGAGATAGTCTGGCTCCTATTCTTTTCAACCTCGCCCTATAATACGTTATCCGCAGAACACCAGTTGACAATGGCTCTAATATATGTTTCAAAAGCAATCAGATAGTGGGATATGCGGATGACCTAAGTATACTTGGAAGAACCCAAACAGCCATTAAGGAAGTTCTCGACCCCCTGGTATCTGCAGCACATCAGGTGGGCTTAAAGATTAATAACGAAAAGACAAAGTTTATGATACAAAGCCGAAACGCACCTAATAGAACAAGAGGAAACGTGCAGCTAGCAGAGAATCACGCATTCGAATCAGTCAATCAATTCACATACTTGGGATCTCACGGAATGCAATGAGGAAGCAGAGGAAATAAAGAAAAGAATCTCAGCAGGTAACAGGACATATTTCTCCTTGGTGCAAGTCTCGAAACGTCCATAGGAAAACCAAAATTAACCTATACAAGACAATTATAAGGACTGTGGTTACATAATATTGGTGCATACATATCTGCTAAAGCTTTGGATATATTTGAGAGGAAAGTTCTCCGCCGCATATGTGGACCAGTAAAGGATGGGGAAGAGTGGCGTATAAGGCAAAACGATGAACTGTCCAGAATATATGAAACACCCAGTATCTCAACATATATAAGACTATCGAGATTGAGATGGGCTGGACATGTTCAGAGAATGCCAAATATGCGATTTCCTAAGAGAATTATGACTGATCATCCGGGAGGAAAAAGGAAGATAGGAAGACCCAGGTTGCGATGGCAGGACGAGGTGAGGAGGGATGCAGTACAGCTCTTAAGCATTACAAACTGGAGGACGGCAGCTGAGGACAGACGGGGTTGGAGGCAGAAGTTGAAGGAGGCCAAGGCTCGACTTGGGCTGTAGCGCCATCGAAGAAGAAGAGTTTAAATATAGTATTCGCTTGTTATGCACATCACTTCTATAAGGAGCATTTGGAATATGATTCAACAGTTTGGTCACCATATAACAATGATCAAGTTTAAGTGATCCAACTGTCGATTCGTTCAAGAGAATTTACTTCTCCAGAACGAATCGATAGTATTAAGCCAAGACGCGTGTATGAAGGTACTTTTGTATGGTGTACTGGATTTATTGCTTGCCAAAAACACCAACTTAGAGGCTTTGTAGCATATACCGTACAGAGCCTATAATTTCAGAAAATATAGAAAGTTTAAGCCTATAAAACTGTAACACTCGGAATTTTGAATTTTCGTTTCAATCAGGGGTTATCAATTTTGTTTTTTTTATTTTGCCATACCTATATCTCAAAAACCATAAAAGCTAGAACGCTGAAAATTTGTATAAATATAGAGAAATACAAAATCTCAAATCGTTTTTTTTTATTTCCAGAGTTTCTCTAACATTTTTTATTAAGAAAAATAAAAAATGTTATATGCCGTACACGATTAAATAAATAAAAAAATTAAAACAGATTTATCAATTTGTATTTAGTAGGTACAAGCAAATATTTACCTAGTATTATGTTTCTTGTTGTGCACGTGTGTTATCATACTAAGTAACATATACTGAAGCAATATTATTGGAATAAAATTATATCATCCATACCTTTACTCGTAATATCTATTTTTAAACAAACGATAACATAACCTCAAATGTATGTGCATAAACTAAATCGATTAATGTTCCCTAACTACCTAGTTACCTATATAAACATAATATTATAATACCCCACGTACTTGGTAAATTGTACAAACACACATATTATTATCAATATTTGATGATTTTCCCGTTTCTGCGTATAAATTATTTACAAGGGATATAAATAAAGTATTGTTTGGAACGTTTAAATATTCGGCATCGAATGCATTATTTATAAACCTAGTTAGTCAAATGAAACAGCACAAGATATAAATTTGGGTTAAAAATATACAAGTAACGCTGTTATTTAATTTTTACAATATTTTGTAAACGCATACTTAATAAAATACACTTTCTGTGTCTCGCCGTGCCAAATTTAACCACTTATTTCTCGTTTATATTCGCGTGGGACGAAAACAAATACCTCAGTAGGTGTTTTTTTCGACGTTTTTGTACATTTAGGGACCGCACAACACTTTTGAATTTATTTTAAATACAAAAATTGTCTTAGAATACATATAGTACATATAGTAGTGATATGCGGTTTACGAAACCGTGACGTCACCGTCAGCTCCGACGGACGCCATTACACTGCAAGCGTTTTTTGACGTAAATGTCAAATTGGATTTTGAAATGGCAATTTTTGCTACTAAACCTTTATTTTATGTAGAAATGTATATATAGTTTGTATAATAGTTTGGGGAACCAGTATGCACAATACACAGATATATTTAATGACTCGATCGGCATCTATAGAAGTTGCCTATACACTGCACTTGTTAATGAGACCAAACATTAGATTATTTTGTCGGTTTTTAAACTACTTTTCTCATTTCTTTTTTCCTGTATTAATTTTTGCATGTATGTTTACTTTTTTCATATTTTTAACATGTTCTTCATTGTTTATTTACATATTTTTGCATGCTTTTTGTTTATTTTTTACATATTTTTTACATATTTGTTACATGATTTTCATTATTTTTTACATGTATTTTGTTTATTTTTTTTACATATTTTTACATGTTTTTTGTTTATTTTTTTACATATTTTTGAATGTTTCTCGCATGTTTTTTTTTACATATTTTTTTTTTTTTTAAATGTTTTTCATTATTTTTTACATATTTTTTTTTTTAAATGTTTTTCATTGTTTTTTACATATTTTTACATGTTTTCACCTTTTTTATATTGTTATTCATTTTTTATTTTCGTTTTGTATATTTGTTTGTTTTTATTTGTTTTTTTTTAAATTCTGTTGTTTTTAATATATTATGTATACTTGTATGTGTAAAAGGTTATCAAACCGTAAATTGAAATTAATTAATTAAATTAATTAATTAAATAATTAAATAATTAATTAAATTAATTAAATATATTTGAAAATAGTGGATGCGTAAAAACATCGTGAGATAGTTTCTCAAAATTAGTCATCATGCCTATTCTGTCTATCGAAAAATAATCATTGCGTCATAATCAAGTGAAATAAATATGAAATATTTAAATACTATATACATAAGAATATCATAGGCAGAGAAGAGATATATTTGGTAAAATAAAACAATTATTGTAAAATATTAACAGTTGAACTAAAAACTATTGTATTTAAACAATCTAAATTCTTAAGTATGTTAAATTGAGGCATGTTTTTGAAAACAAGTAAGTTACTTTATGTCTACAAAGAAAAATGTATGATTCATGTGTTATGCCTTAATGACATATGGCTTGGAAATAACGACCGTTACAGCAAAAACTGACCTCAGGTTGAAAGTTGTACGGCGATTCTTGTAAAGGCAGATGCTTGACGTGTGTTTACACAACAAAATACGAAATGAAGAGTTTAGGCGCCAATATAATGGGTCGTGTTTCTGGATTATTGTAGCAATGGGCTGTTCACTAGACCAGAAAAGGGAGTACTAGGTGGGCACACAGAATACTGCAGTGGAAACCTTGGACAAATAATAGGAGTGTTGGAAAACCCCCTAAAAATGGTCTTTTGACATTATCCATGTGGCCGGTAAAACGTGGATGCGGAGGGGACAGAACAGAAACAAGTGGAAGTGAATGGAAGAGTCCTACACCCAGCAGTATAGGGACGAAGATTGGAGAAAAAAAAGAAGAAGTACATAATTCAATCGAAAATAATAGACTATATTCAAAAAGCTTGATCAGCAGTTGCATCCAAATGAAATGAAAATGCTGCGCTGGGCAGGTAGTGTAACACAGATTGAATCCGAAATGAATATGTCAGAGCGTCATTCAAAGTGGCACGGATAACTGAAAAGCTGAATGAGATGGTATGATCACGTTATGATTATTCAGTGAAGAAAGCGTTCAACATCCCAGCTAGACCTAGGGGTAGAAGCAAACCCACAGCAACGTGGTGGTCCAGTTTTGAGAAGGAGCAGGCGGTTCAGAGTTTTCCCGTTTTTACAACCCAGGACAGGAGATCCTAGCGCATACGTTACCGAAAGCCCGACCCTGGATAAACCGGGATAGAGGGGCAAGAAAAGGATAAAAGAAGAAGAAGAATATACGACCAAAAGGAACTTCAATAGCGTTTGCTACCACACCATATCTCGGTGCGTGCATGTCGCTCCCATCATGGGACATGACAGTAGACGCATGTAGCACCAGAATAAAATGTAATTCATAGATACTTTCCAATAATGTTTAACTCTGTTTCGTTCATTTGTAATATTATTTAATATTCCTTATTTAAGATGCAACAAATTGCAATCCAGATCATCGGTGTACATGTTGTATAAATTCATCACAAAAGCTAAAAGTATATTTTGTATAAACGTACTTTCGTTGTTTACAAAATCAGCAAAGCCATTTTATTCTTTTCCATCGTCGTCGTTCCTTCTAGCTCTGTCTTTTTTATCTCCATTTCTCTCCTCCTGCTGTGAATCGTAAACAAGGAAAACATAAAGTTGTACGCTCCGAGTAAATTAAGAACAACATTTCATCCTTCAGACAATATAAACCGTGATATTGAACGTGCCAATGAATGTTTGAAATAATAAAACAGAATGACTTGCACAACCGACTTTTTATATTAAACTCGCCTTTGATTAACGATAATAAATAAGCGTACTGTACGAGACTTTAACAATACGGACATTTCTTCGTACGCCGAGTCGAAATATTATACTAGTTCACATATATATCTTCTGGGTCGTAAGTTTTTTTTGGACTCATTCTAAATTATTACTATGAATGGCGAAATATGGGGCCTAAACTGGTATTCGAGCAGGCTACGAATCTGTGATTTGTATGAAAGTATTAAACTATGTTCAATGTTTTTTTAGATCTAGTATAAATAATGGGTTATAAAAAGGAATTGATTAATTTATAATTAAGAAAGATGTCGCAACAAAGTAGGTACATAATTTATTAATAAATTTATAAGTCATCTCAATCCATTCAAATATTTAAAGGTGAATTAAAAAAACTTTATTTGTCAAATAGTTCCTAAATTCCTTCTATATCCTTCCGTAACCTCCTTTTCCTCATTGCTATGATCAGTGTTATTTTTATTATTCTTTTATTTTTAAACTCTCTTTTCATTTTTTTCTCTTTGTAATTTTTTTTTATATTTCTTACTCTTTTATGTTATTTTTTATCAATTTATTTCTCACTTAATTAGTACTGTACCAATTTAACTAAGAGACTTCACGTTGCTCGGGTTGGTTGGAAGAAATTGCCTTATGGCAATAAACCTGCCTTTGTACACATGTACATAAATTATATAAATAAATAAATAAATAAGTCATAAGATATGTGAGAGTATAATAAAGGTTATTAAAAGTTATTTATTTATTTTTTAATTCCTGTACCTACATTATTTTGTGAACAATGGCGGTTTTATTGCCATGAACCAATTTCTTTCATCCCACCAAAGTTACTTGATGCCATAAATACTCTAACGGTAGGTACCTTCTTTAAATTTGTACCTAACAAAAAACAGACAAAACGACAAAAAATTCGTTTCGGACCAATATATTTTTTTAACGATCAACGTGGCATACGATAGATCAGGGGGGCAAGTCTGGTTCGACCCATATCATGGATATTACCCAAATCATGGATATAATTATCGTATGGAGTTCTATGACATCTAAAGATATTGTAGAACTCCATATAATAATTATATCCATGATATGGGTAATCACGAGGGTTTTGATTTCGCCGATTGAACCAGACTTGCCCCTCAGGCCTGCGCTAACCCAAAATGCCGTTGGATAATTTCGAACTCAGTGCTGTTACCTGCTTCAACAACAAGTAGTTCCCTATGGTTCAGTAAAGAAATATTTTCAAACGTGTAACGTTTCTCTAATCGAAATATATTCATTGTACATACATAAGTAATCGAAAACACAGAGGCAAAATAAGATATCATACAACTCAGCAATGAGAGTTACTGCTCATTTTGAATGAAGTCCCTCTTCAGGAGAGAATAGACTGGTGTGTACACGCAACGCCACTGGTGTGTCGTTTTTCCTGATATATATTTAAACACACCCGCACCCCTGGCGCTGGTTGGATATGCCTTGATGATATGTTTGAATGAATTAATAAAAAAAAATCTTATATCAAATAAATAATTATGCTAAGTTTAGTTTGTCGATCGACAATTCTTGATAGAACTCCATTGTACGTTAATACATAATGTCCCTTACGGGGTAGGCAGAGAGAACCAAACGCCATATCTTTCTATCCTGGCACACATTCATCGCCTCGTCAACATTCATGCATCGTCTCATACATGTTCGTCTATTGTACATGCTTCTAACATTTAATATGTTATAAAAATATAAAAATACTTGGTAATAGTTCTATTACAATAGAACTATTACTATTTTTATATTTGTATAAAAAAATTATGCGAATCAAATTCTTCATTAAACACTTTAATTATTATTCTTCACTACAATTCCGTATTCATTGGTGCGTTTTTATTAAATAATATATCTACCTCCCTAAAAGCCGGTCAAATTAAAAGAAATAAAGAGAGAAAAAAAAAACAAATTAAAAGCAGTGGGTTTCATTATTGTTCTTAAAATTTGACCTTATTTTCAAGATAAAGTGTCTCAAAGGAAATTATAATATAACTAAACGAGAAAAACACAAAGTAAAATGTTTTGTTTTCAATTTCAAAAAGAAACATTTTCAAGTATACATAAAAATAACAAGGCTATAAAATAGGTGTCTAACGTGTCTATGTATTGTCTTTATGTTTGGAATGGTTTTAGACTAATGTTTATTTTTTCGTATCATATCAAACGTTCTTAAGCATCCCATTCACTATCGTGCCATTCGGCGTCGTTCCATATGGAGCATTGTAAAATTTTCATCACACTCACGGGCGCGCCATCGCGCCATCGAGCCATCAAAATTAGTATACGCAAGCGGTCGGCGCTTTCGCATTAATAAGTTCTATTTTTTTTTAATTTTCAAGTATAAATGAGTTATAATTCTGATGATGAGTTTTATACAACTGCTATTTAGCGGTTTGTTTATTTATAAATAGAAAAAAAACAAAGAGAAAATGTTGTATTTTCGCATTCACGATAGTTTCAAACAGCTCGGCGCTATGAGATGGCGCAATGTACCGCTGGTTTTCACAGTCACGAGCATGCCGTGCCGACAGGATGCGCCGCGCCGTTTTTGCATGGAATTCCATTTTGGTGTGTCAGGCCTATTGGGCTGCGCGGGATTTGACATTCGCGAGCGCATTTTGGAGTAATGGCAAGCCGTTTGGCAGGATGGCACGATCGTGAATGGGGGCCTTTACAGTGTCATTAATGAATTCATAATTTCTATAGGTACATAATTAGAAGTGTTATGTACATATTATGTGGTAGACTGCGTTGCACAGTATATCTTATATAATCTCTGTTATGAGGAGAAAAATATTCAATAATAACGTCGTATAGATAACTACGCCCACCTCCACCCGCTCCGCGTATGGCGACTGAAAACGGCCCCGTCACAGAACGCTTGTAAGAATTGACAAAGAATGCATGGCACGAAGAGTAGCTCTAGAAGCTCTTCTAGATACGTGGTCTCGCCACAATTGTGCAAAAAATGATCAACGTAGGTGAAAATAATTTTCACAGACATGGATTGTCGCGAGATTACTTCAAGCCTGTGACTGTAAAACTGGACATCAGAGAGTTGAGAGGAATTTCCAATTTTTTATTCAGCAATAATGTCAGATAGAAGAGCACCTTGGGACCTTGAAGAGGCCCACGGACAGCAGCAAGCAGCTCCATTCTGTTGTAGGACACATTTTGGTGAGAGCATTCCCAGAGAATGTGCTCCGTAGTTTGGTCAGGGTGATGGCATAACTGACATGAGGACGAGTTTACAAGGCAATCTATGAAGGTAGCTATTAAAGCTGCCGTGTCCTGTAATGAACTGGGATGTCCAGAAATCTAGGAGGCCCCAAGATTGACGAAGTTTAGTCCTCAAATCAAGTAAAAACAAGAATATTGTTCTACTCAATTCATATTACAGTACAGTTATTCACTATGTATGTATTTAAAAAAAATATTTGATTTTTTTCAGTGAAATTTCCATTCTTACTCACATTATACGACCAATTCAGTAACCTTCATGAACTTAAATAGGAAAGTTCAAAAACATTAAAATTAAGGTCATTCAAAATTAGTGCACCGTAGATAATAATTTGAACTCATATTGTCTATAGCACAGACTACGCATGCGTACTGCGCACTAATCGGCCATTTTTATTTATTTCATGCCACCGTGATGTCGCCTAACCTAAAATTTTAATTGATCTGCACTAATATTCTTTGGTTTTTATTTTCAACATAACGCGATACGTGTAAATTATCCATTTTTTATACACAACCGATGTTTTCAACTTAACTAAAATATCCCAAACTGCTGTAAAAATAAATACAACGCTTCCAATTAGGTGTGAATTAAAATAATGAACGTTTTGACAGTTTATTAGACTAAAATGTGGTTATAGAATAGGAAATTGAACTAATCCTTGACTTAATTGAAGTAAGAACGTTTCTAAACATGAATGTTCATATTTCAGCGTTGCAGAATATCAACTTAGACTAAGTGGAATAGAAACATTTATTTTAACTGGAAAGTTCTTAAAAAGTTATGGAATCGAACGAAAAAGCCAAGGTATTTTTATGAGCTGATAATAATGTATGACCGTCTATATATACAGCGTAACGAAAGTTATAAGTCGTACTGATTGCATAAATCCAGGCGTATCAATGATTGTGACAAATGTTTGCTTCAGTCATGCACATAAATTCAAAGACAAATGTAAAATAATATCATTTAAATAAAAGAGATAACTTCAATAAACGTATATTGGTATTGAACACATTGACATATTCATGTACTTGGGTAAACCGTTAACATATCCAAAACAGAAAACACTAAAGCATTACAAAATAGAGATTTATGTTTTCGTTATCAGTATTTAGATTTTCAATGATATTCTTATAGTCTTTATTTAAGAGAAACATGCCAGTCTTATATCAGTAACTGTAATTTGTAAATTGTTGATTTCATCTTGACAATAATATGCAAAATAATAAAAATACATAATGAACAAGAATAAAAAATATTGTAGAAAAAAAGTTTCAGTCAGGAAATAGAATATAATAAAACTATTTCTCCTAAGCCCTGACTTTATACCTATTTTCATTCTAAATTTTCTTGTTAAAACAAATGAGACGAACAGTTCCGACAGTGTTGTACCTATATTGAAATAAAAATCTGACACATTATGTTTAACCGTGTATATATCCATGAAAATAAAACAAGTCAGTTATACCACTTCCGACAATCCATTAAAATAATAATGATATAAAAGGGAATCTGTTTAAAAACCATTTAACTTTTATGTAGGTAGGTACTATTAGGATTTCAGCAACGGCCCCAGTCATTTTAAATGTCCTTAACAGTCTTCAGTCTGTCGCCCAAATACAGATAACGACCAATAAAACTTAACGTCACGTTTTAACTACATTTTATGACACATCGCTAAATAATGGTAGAGCCGCACGATCAGATACAAGTCGCACGACAGCGTGTCGCACAAACGACTTGTCGCGCGTGAAATATTCTTGTTAAAAACTGGTTGTTTATTCTTGTTAAAAAGTTGGAAGAAATTACCATTTGACAATTCCCTACTTCATCATATCCTCAAACCGCTAGTCACTCTCGCACCACCTTTCCTTTTACCTTTTATTTTCATTTTTTCTTGTAAATAATTTGAGTTTATATGTTGTTTATGTATTACTTCTTAAGTGAAAACCTGTTATTAGTTTCCTTGTTAATATAACCTGATATTTATAACTAATTTTTAGTTAGTAGGGCAAGATGTATAAGTTGATGTAGAAATTTTTGGCGTTTACTTGCTTGTACCAATGTGTATGTGAATCGAATATTTTTAATATGCATATACGCAAATTTACTTAGTTGTTGATATAATATTCATAAACGTATCACAGCGAACACTACAAAAAGATAACACTTTGCTTTCATTCATCCCTAGTTGATTTTGCATGCCAAATGTAAATGTTATATTTTAATACTTTCTTAAATCATAGTTTCCCCCACTTAATTGTGCCTTTGTTAGTTTTCCATGCATGTATTTCGCACAGTACCATTACAACCTTATTTGATCGTGCGACCTGCTAGTGCGACAAGAAATTGCAATATAAAATAGTCCGTGTGACCTGTCGTGATGTCTCCCTGTGCTTTGAGATAAGACTCGGTGTTCATAGTCTGTGAAGGGAAGATATCGCTTCTATAGAGTATTTGGTCATTCGCGTTGTCAATGGCACATGCCTGTTTTGGTAGCAATTTATTAGCAGTGTTGAGTTGTTCAGCAGTTTTAGTTGAAGTTTCCACGCGATACAGTTGGCTGAACATCGATGTGGGGATCACAACATAAGTGCTCAGAATCACGCACGTGGATTGATGCTTTTCAAACACGAAGTCACTTTGAGATAATTCTGAAGAGGTTTAATTAATATAGAAACATACCTACTCCTCTACTTTACAATACATTTGAGTGTTAAGTTGGTAGAAATATATTTATTATCCAATACGTATGTAGGGTCGTATTACGGGAGTTTTTTTAAGAAAAATGTAAGAAAAAATTGAGGTCTCTTCCTGCGAAAATACTGCTTACGGGACCTCAATAATTATTCTTACATTTTTCTCAAATAACTCTTGTAATACGACCTGTAGTTTTAGTCGATAGTATAACACTTTATGACACAACCACGTGGATGGCATGGATATATATATATATATATATATATATATATATATATATATATATATATATATATATATATATATATATATATATATATATATATATATATATATATATATATATATATATATATATATATATATATATATATATATATATATATATATATATATATATATATATATATATATATATATATATATATATATATATATATATATATATATATATATATATATATATATATATATATATATATATATATATATATATATATATATATATATATATATATATATATATATATATATATATATATATATATATATATATATATATATATATATATATATATATATATATATATATATATGATAGCTGGTTAAAAACATTTAAAAAAAATATAGATTCAAACCTGGTTATATTAAGGGATTAGGCATTTTATTATAATCTATGTTCATGGCATTGAATTATCTAGTTGCATGCAACACATGGGATCCAACTGTCGATTGCGATAGTATGTATAGTTGAATAATATGTACCAAACTATAAACCCTTACATCCAAATTATGGAATATTTAAAGATATTTTGTTTTCCATACAAACATGTATGTCAAAATAGGATAGTGTGGAGGGTGACAGGAAAATTATTCGAAAAACAATTATTCGAATGCTCAATTTTACGAAAATCAATTTTACGAATGGCAATTATTCGAATCACATTTTTTCGAAAAACAATTTTCCGAACACACAATTATCAGAATTTACAATTGTTCGATTTTTTATGATGTCATGTTGGTAGTATTGTGAGAGGAATAAACCATAGATTTTTATTATAATATACTAGATGTCGTAGTTAGCAAATTTTGTATGAATCGAAAACAAATGACTCACTTTTTGCACGGAGTACTACATCTACATAGTACATTATGTTTAATAAAAATCTATGGTATAAACAACATGGCGACGCACCGCGCTGTCAGATATCCTAGGATGTACACCTATTTTTGAAACCTAAACCTACAAAACTTTGGTAAAAATAGGTTGGTTAGGTTTGTTTATAGTTATAATTGCGACTGGCGTGAGCCAGTTGCATTATATATTTAAAAAAGTGACTATAATATTAAAATAAAATAACTAAATTGGTGTGAATACTAGATAAACATAAACTGGTGTACAAACTAGACTATCCCGCGCTGTCAAACATCAGTTATTAAAAATGTGCAAACATACGTACCCAAGTAATAATAGTCTTCATCGAATATATTTTACTGGCAACAAATATGTCAAAGGAGGCAACATAATGACACAAAAATATATTAAATTCGGTTAATTGGTTTTCCAACAAATGTTAGTTCGAATAATTTGCTTTCGGACAATTGTCATTCTGATAACTGATTTTCGAAAAATTGTTATTCGTACAATTGCGCATTCGAACAATTGTGTTTCGAAGAATTTTCATGTAATCAGTGTGGAGTAGTCATTTTTTCCTCTCCCGAACAGTTTGATGTTATCCATGTGCATACGTATGACGATATTAAGTATCCAATTATAATAGTCCTCGTAGATATTCTGTAGTGTATTCTGCCTTAAAAATTGTATCAAACGATGTCGTCACTAAATTCAATTTTTAGAAAAAAAAAATAAAGTTAGCGATGTTGGTATTACTATGATGTTTGTATATTTTATAGAAAATTAAATGATCTAGTTGGGGTGTTTCGGCGTGGTTCGATATTTGAAATAAAACATGGGAAATATAGACAGTTATACCTTTCATACAACTTGAATGACAGAATATATAATATCTACGGTGACTCTTAATATCTTAATAACAATACCATAGAGCTGTTTACATATTCTGGATACAAGAATGGACTGACCTCCACACTCTCCTATCCTGATATACATGTTTTCTATAGAAAACAAAATTCAGTCCATATACATCTCATGTATAAAGACTTTTGCTTTCATTGTTTACAAAAAAAAATCTCAATAAATGGCGTCACAAAAAGGTTTCTTTGTTACTTCATAGATGGCGATAGTAGTTTTCTGCTAATTTTTAAACGATCAGTTTCTCATTATTAAAATATATAGAACTTTCAAAATTACATTGATAAGGGAACTCACTAAGAAGGCATAATTGGTGAACGGTCGTAAGCCGATGTCAGGTCGTAAGCCTTGTGAGTGCCTTTAATTCCTGGTTCACGCATAATATTCCAACTTCGTCCGATTGAGATGTTAAAAAATTGTCAAGAAATAATAATAATAATATATATTTAACATTAGAAAAGAAAACTTACAGAAACAATGCACCACAGAGACCACTCAGTATTTATATGAAAACAAACAAAAAAAATAATATACAAAACAAAAAACATGATAAACAAAATAATTATAAATATAATAAAAAACCTTGGATGCTCCCTGATTGGCATCATTCCATCACTTTATGTATTTTCACTACGCTTTTACATCATGCGATAGAAATTTCAATCGATTGAATTAAAAAAGAACATAAACATCAATATACATGGTTTTATAGTTTGGTACGTATTCTTCAACTTATGTTGCTTTTTTTAAAATTATGTTGTACTTTTAAATTATGTTGTTTTCTTTGTTTTGTATTTTGTGTTTATATTTATGATATGTAAATTATATTGCTGTATATATTCAAATTGACAACAATGTATTATACCTAACATCAGCCCCAGAACATGTAATACCTAGTGGGGCGTTGTTGAATAATTTCTATATATGCATGTATTGTGAGAAAGAATAAATAAATAAAATAAATACATACTATCGCCATCGACAGTCGGATCTCATGTGTTACACGCAACTAGTTCTAAAAAGAAAGCACGACTTGGTTTTATTGAAATTCAATGATTTTTTATTAGAATTTTTCATATTTATAATCTAAAGAATTATGTGCTTAGGCAAGTATCAAAATATTACCGACAAAGGCGAGTACCTACCCTCGTTACTAAAAATAATATTTTATTCATGTGGAATATCTAAAGTATGTAAATTTAAGCAACTTAAATATTATTCAGGAATGGAAATTAAATTTAACCAATATTATAATATACCTACCGAACAATGTTCTCGCCACTAACCTAAATCGATAAAATATATTACTCGAAACACTATTATTATAGAAAGCTTCAAAACATTTTTAATTCAAAAATAGAATCATCGGTTTGATTTCAAGATTTTGTTTATTTTTAGAATGCTGTTTTTGTATTTTTCTATACAAAATATGGTGACAGGAAAATTATTCGAATGCTCAATTTTACGAAAATCAATTTTACGAATGGCAATTATTCGAATCACATTTTTTCGAAAAACAATTTTCCCAACACACAATTATCAGAATTTACAAATGTTCGAATTTTTATGACGTCATGTTGGTAGTATTGTGAGAGGAATAAACCATAGATTTTTATTATAATATACTAGATGTCGAAGTTAGCAAATTTTGTATGAATCGAAAACAAATAACACACTTTTTGCACGGAGTACTATATCTACATAGTATATTATGTATAATAAAAATCTATGGAATAAACAACATGGCGACGCACCGCGCTGTCAGATATCCTAGGATGTACACCTATTTTTTAAACCTAAACCTACAAAATTTTGGTAAAAATAGGTAGGTTAGGTTTGTTTGTAGTTATAATTGCGACTGGCGTGAGCCAGTTGCATTATATATTAAAAAGTAAGTACAATATCAAAATAAAATAACTAAATTGGTGTGAATACTAGATAAACATAAACTGGTGTACAAACTAGGCTATCCCGCGCTGTCAAGCATCAGTTATTAAAAATGTGCAAACATAGGTACGTAGGTACCCAACAATAATATAACAAGTAATAATAGTCTTCATCGAATATATTTTACTGGCAACAAATATATCAAAGGAGGCAACATAATGACACAAAAATATATTAAATTCGGTTAATTGGTTTTCCAACAAATGTTAGTTCGAATAATTTGCTTTCGGACAATTGTCATTCTGATAACTGATTTTTGAAAAATTGTTATTCGTACAATTGCGCATTCGAACAATTGTGTTTCGAAGAATTTTCATGTAATCACAAAATATACCCATTTAACTTTTTTTCGAATTGTTATAGTCAAGATTTGTTGCCAGGAGATCGGTAATCAAAGTGAGGTGGAACGGGGTTATCACAAACGCATTAACGGTATTACTTATTCGATTTCGTTAATAGCATACTTAACGCGCAACTAGATAAACACAACCAAAATAGTTAAGATCGGTATTAAAAAATCTTACTTATAAAAATATTACTGGCTTCCTTTACATCCATGCAACGTCTCATATGTACATGCTAGTCGATTGTTCATGCTTCTTGTGTTTTCTTTTTTCAATATATCATTTACTAATAACTTTATTTTTTTATAATAATCTTATATTTCTTAGTTAAAGCCCTTATTTTTTATGTGTTTAAAATGTATTAAATATTTTTTATTCATAGTTTATAACAGGATCTACTAAGCAAGGGCGTGCCTGGAATCTCCAGACTAGGCAAACCCTGAAAGGAAATTGGGAGATATCGAATATTTAAGGTTTTTTTTAGCATTATTTCGTCGTTGTTCATTGCAGTGTTCATGAAAAATATTTTTCAATCACATGCCAAAATAACATTTAAATATTGAGAGCCTGAAAAGAATTGTATCTACGTTCCAATATCTGGATCTTTTAGTATGGTTGCGCTAAAACAATCAAAAATAATTAGGATTTTTTCAAAACAACAGTTTTCTTAAGCTTTGATTAAATATTTTTTGTGTATTACTTTAGATATTATATTTATAGGCAAGCCAAATTTTTCGGCTTCTGTGAGCTATTCCGCTTCTGCCACTAAGCGTATAGTAGACTCTAATACATTAATGCAATTAATTTATTTACCTGTTTATCCAAAAATATGTTTTTCACGACAGGTCTCGTTTATATGGTAGATATTTTCAAACTCGTTGCAACTTTTTCTCCATGTTCAAATGATGGAAAATCTGAAAGAAACAAGAAAAAAATTTAAAATATTGGTACTGTTTGAAAAAAGATATGTTACATCGCAGATCGGATGAGAACGGGACTAGGAAACAAATGAATTCGACGGGTTCAACAACCAACTATTTATTCTATTATACTTACTCTTAAAAAATATAGATTATGTTTTCAGATAAAATGGACCAGATTTCGTATCTATCAGATGTTGTCTCACTCAATATGTTTGAAATCATTTTGATTGTTAGTAATTTATAGAAAAATCGAAATATTTCTTGGATTATCGTCAATTTGTTTCATATCATGTCGGCGAATCCATTGTGATTTAGGTGGTAGTACGAATGAAAATATATTCATAAAGTAATATATGTTGTGCGATAAAACAGATTTCTACTTATAAATGAACTTGTATGTACATTCCTCCACAGGGATATTGTGGAGACAAATGTTACATTTCCTTGGGTAAACCCTTGAGATGGAAAAGAAAATGTTTTTCACGCATTGTCACATATTTCCACAGGAACTGAGAGAATTCGCCTGAATATCTCAAATACGACTACCAAATACCGGTTACAGTCACAACATTTCCATACGCCACTTACAATATACAAATTTTATAGATACAAAAGTCCGACATGAAATATGAAACAAAAAAATGGAATATTAGTATTTTTTGAAATTACAGTCAATGGACTTGATACATAATGTAGATCTCAATTTTTCATTCAAACCTTGATTATTATAACTAAGTATTATTATAACTTAGAATTTGTTTGATTTTTGTAACTAAGTATTTGTTTGATTGTTTTAACTAAGCATTTGTTCTTGTATTCTTACTGCTTTTTCAATGCCATGGACCTTCATCTTATCTTGCAAAAACATTAATTGGACTTAGTGCTAGTAGGTCCCTTTACATCCCTCTAGTTCTGTTTTGTCTCTTCTTTTTCTTTTAATTTCTGAATTGGTTATTTTGTATTTTATGTTTCTCTTTATTTTTATTCACTCTCAAAAAGATTTCTACAATATTATAAAGATGTAACTTATTCTAAACAATACTATTTTTATACAATTTCAAAATAATTTACATTAGCACATGTTTTTTTTTTTACTTTTTTCAAAGTGATTTGATGTATTTGTAAATGCTTATAATTGTGCATATTTTTTGTAGCTTTGACTGTATATGTTCATACATACATAGTTGTTAATAAAAGCTGTAGGTAATTGTCCTAAATATAAAAACTTATTATAAAAATATTATTAAATAATATTATAAAAATAATATTATATTATTATAAAAACTTTTGATGAAAAAATTAGAAAATACACCGCTTTACACACGAGATTAAAAGACTTTGGCATTCTCGTAAAATAATAATATTACCGTTCATTATTTCAGCCACTGGCATTATTCCAAAATCGTTAATCCGTAATTTAGAAATTATAGATTTATCGAAAAATTTAATAATAAAAATGCAAAAAACGGTAATTATGAATACATGTAGAATCGTTAAAGATTTTTTAAACGTTAATATTCGGGTAGGGTTGTTAGGTAGTATAGAGACCTCCTCAGAGCCTAATCCTTTGATATGTTAAGTATCTGGATGGGTGAACTATTCCCAATTGAAAGCTTGATGATGCGTTTGTTGCATTTTATTTTGCTCTTTTAAATAAATTACAATTTACGCATTGATCTGCTAATTCTTTTGAGGAAGTGTATAATGGTAATAATAATAATTGAGTGTTATTATTTGTAGTGCTTAATTGTTATTAATATCATTAGTAAATCGGCCAGCGCCGCAATATAAAATAGTATCTAATAAATATATACTATTGTAGTATTTATTTGAAATGATGACTAAGTATTAAAATTAATTAAGGACAGGACAAGAATAACAACTGTTGAAGAAATATACCTAATGTGGATTAGTTTCATTACTACAGTCATCAATTCATAGTAATACCACTATAATTTCGCCTGGCAAGTTCTCTGCGGCAGCATTGAAAAAATTCTGCAACCGTGATGTTACTGCTAGCATAGTTATTCAAAATAGTGCAGAATCTTGTGGGCAACTAAAGACAAAAATTTCTTTAAAAAAAAATCTTCCTTCTCCTTCTCCCTTGCTATATTCGAACTCTTTTTTTGTGCCCCCTCTTGGGGTCAGTACTCCTCGTCCCTAAATTGTGGGTCCATCTGTACTATGCTCATCTAGGCCATGCCTCTGCAGTTGGTTTCGTCTTTGCTAGATCCAGGAACTCTTTGGTGTTCATCTGGATGTAAGTCGAGAAAGATTTGTTGGTTTACCATGTTATCTGGCGGTTTGCGTTCAACGTACCAGTACCATCTCGACTGTCTTTCCTCTATATCACTATTATATGTATATCAGTTACGCCTAGGCTTACACAAATGCGTGAACTTCCTATGTTCCAAGTCATGGTTTTCAGCTGTTCGTACCCCATTCGCGTCGTTACTAAAATTGACATGTATAAAAGTGCAAATTCACCAATGACATTTTATATATGGACACGTTATACGAGAACAGAACGCTCTACTAAAATGGTACAGTTTAACGAATTCGTACAATATCACCAAGAAAGAGCAACACGAAAGAATACATTAAGTGAGAAAGAGATCATACAATAATAGACACACACTGCAGACATATGTTCTCTGTTACTCTTGTGCAATCACAATCACATATCTCTCACACTAAAAAATAATGACTGTGAAAGAGACGAACTTCAATTAAATTATAGCAGCGTGAAAAAGCTATAACAACAACAGAATCTCTCTACTTAGCTATAAGCAAATATGACTTGACTACTCTCTCATTTACTCAAAATAATAAGAAATTTGGAAAAATCCAAATAAATATATTAGTTACTGAATGAAATGACATATCTGGTCGTTCCTTCACAGTTCTATTGTATCTTTTACATGTTTTCATCAAACAAGATGGTATTTTAACTAAGTACGACAATACGTCCGAACACTGCAACATCTTGCGTGTAAATAAATGTCTACGGAATTTAAACACTAGTAACGTATCAATTATTTTTATACATCATTGGTATTCAATGTATAATATTAACTAAACATTAAGGTATTAGCCCATATTTTTGATCACACAATATTCATTTGATTATTTTGATTAATCATTCACATATAAATTGAATTAACAAAATTAATTTGGTTTGCCTTCGAAAACAATATTTTCCGATATGTACTTACATGTCCGACCCTTTTGTTATGATACCGTATCAACGAAACCACCATACACGCAATAAACTCGAGCCACGTCGTAAAAATATTCACAGCTTGCATATTACATAACTCTTAAGACCCCTACCATCAATTTTATCCTTTCGACGGTGATACCGCACAATATTGGACAAATTTTATTACAGCAAACTGGGAGTTTGACAACGATATTACACAGCCATGTACAGACGACGTTTACTTTAATTTAATTGTCAATTAAAACAAAGGATTTAGTAAAACGGGCGATACTATTTGTTTTGTATTTGAATATGGCCTTATTTGTTGACATGTCACATTTACAATCGGCCATATCATCTTGGAAAAGTAATTTGAATAAGTTGGGACAATAACAGTTATATACACGTTCACTTATAAAGTAACCATTTCAGTTTATTTATAACCAATTTAAGGACAGCTTTGTGTGAAGTAAGCTTTCCAATATACACTATTACTTCCAAAAACAGTGTGTATTTATGGTTAAGTGCAAACAAGTTTAATATATATTGGAATTATTATGTTAATTTCTTGTTTGTGATATCTTTAAGAGTGAGCAAAATTCTGTATTTAGAATTACACTATTACGCACCCATCGCGGGAAAATATATCATTTCAGAAAAATTTGCGCATAAAAAATTATCGGAATATCATTCATATGCAATTACACAAATTTGAATATTAACAGCAAAAAGGCCAGTTAAAATTCGAACATAGCATAAATAGTGGTTAGTGGTAAGTCGTTTGACTTCTAGATTCTATTTCCAACAGCGTAGAAATTTAATTAAATTCACACAAATCTTACTTCTCTAGACTTAAAACATTTGTGGGTTGAAATAAATTGCCATTTGATAATAAATTATATTTTCGCGAAAGGGGTCTCAAAATTTACGCTGAAAAAGTCCCAAAACTAAATAATTTAATAATAATTAAAATAATTTAATTTAAATCATTTTTGTTGTACTTTAAATGTATATATTTCTTATGTATTTGTATCCTTGTTACTTTTTTGTCTTGTAACTTTTTTAATTTGTTATTATACAAAGAATTTGGATTTCTCTGGAAATATGTTTTGAGATAAAAGGAAAAACACTTTTTATTTTAATTTTCACTTTATGTTTCCATAAATTTATTTATTCTCTTGATTTATTGTTTTCTATGTATACATTTTTTTTTCTATTTTATACTTCTCTCTGTTAAATTAAGATGATGTATTTGTATTTTATATTTTTTATTTAAATGTTTTTTTAACCGCAATATAAAAAAAATAATAAATACACATTTTATTGCTGGTATAGAATTTATTAACAAAATAGGTACATCCGTTCAAATTAATTATTAGAGCGCTGCCTCAGGTCTCCCGAAATTGACCAACATTATTTACTCCCTTTCAAATCAACGAATGGCGCGCGACACACTATAACAACACATACTAATGCACTAAGAATGACATATTTATCATAACCACTACATTCTACGTATTGCAACAAACATAAATTATTATATTCTTATTATTTATTTTGAAAAATTTGACCTCTGGGAGACGGCCAAAACTAGTTTATAATATTTTTTTATTATTTTTCAGATTGACAGTATCCAAACAAGCCACGTTTGAAGACCCCTTTCATAAGAGGATTTTAAAAAAAATGTACGATCCAGCCAATTGTAAAGAGACACCAATCCAGAGGGCAGTAGAAGGAAAAGCAGGCCCGAGCTAAGATGGCTGTATGACGCAGAAGACGACATAAGGGCGATCAGAATAGCAAACTGGAGGAAAGTGGTGGAGGGCAGGGACGGCTGGAGAAGGATTCTGGAGGTGGCCAGGGCCCACACAGGGCTGCTGTGCCAATGATGATGATGATGACAGGGTATCAGGAATTTTAAATTATAACAAAAACATCAACCACAAAGGTACCATGTCATGTCAGTTCTGTCAAAACCCGGACCAAACTTCGGAACATATTCTGTTGGATTGTTGCCACCCACTGGTGTCCTATTATAGGTCGGAGTTCTTCGTGGACCTCTTCAAGGTCTCATTGGTCATGCGAATTTTGTGATCTCGATGAACAATTTCAAAGCCTTCAAGTGGTACCTTACTGTTGGTTGATTCCCATTAAGGTGTTATTTTTTACAGAGATCTTGGTCACACCTCTGATGCTTTACATTTAAAAAGATCTGATGTCTATGACAATCCACGAGTGTTAATTTTCTATTCACATTCTTCGATTGTGCTTTTTGCACTGTGCTGCGAGATTGCTAATATAGATGGCTCTATGAGCTATTTTCCGTGATATTTTTTTTTTGTTGCACACTTAGCGTTCCATGAAGGGGCCGTTTACAGTTACCATATGCAGAGCGGGTGGTGGTGAGGCAGCGAAAAAAGGTACTGTAAAATATTTAAAGATAATCAAATCATTAACATAATTCAATAATCGTTTTTTTGCTCATTTACTATCCCATTCAATAAATTTTTGTATTCATGTGTTTGTTGCCAAACCAAATACTTTGTCGCATTCCTACATTAAAGTCAAAATAACGATTGTGTTATGTAAAAGAACTGCTTAGAATGAATAAAAGACCTGAAACCGTTAATATAAGAAACTCTACAATAATAACAATACATAATGAGAGATGAAAAATATATTATTCTTGAAATAATTTAAATCGTCCTTATTCTACAAATAAAGTAAACGTTATATTATAAATAAATGTCGGATTACGACATTATTGTTCTCAGGGGCTAAATCAAAAAATATCTCATTCTAATTGCTATAATAGACCCGGGAAAATTACACATACATTTTATTTTATTTTTTAACTATTTCATTCATTTTAAATCACTTCGTTTAATCGAGGTTTTGTTTTTTTTCATAAGAAAAGATTCAAAGTTCATCAATTCAAAAAGCGATTTTATTCGAAATGTGTCGCTAAATTAACTCCGAAAATATTCCATCTGTCGATTTGTTCAAGAGAACTTTGTTCTCTAAACATATCGCCCAAGTATCAAGTCAGGATACGCTTAATACTTAATCTCCAAACATACACACATACATACCATCATGCTGTTTTCATATTCTGGGTAGGAAAAAAGGACTGACCTCCATACTATCCTATCTTGTCATACATACCTACATGTGTTGTATGGAAAACAAAATATCAAAATATTCAATTATTTGGATTTATGAGTTTATACTGTGGTACTTATATATGAACAAACTATGATAAATAAATTGGCAGACCGGTTAGCGCGCTAGGCTATTAATCCAGTGGTTGATAAGTTCGAGTCCTGCCTCGACCGATTTCGTTCACCTATTTTATTTTTAATGTAGGAAAAAAATTCATTATGAAATTAAATATTCGCGATGAAATTTAGTATTTGGATGGCCTTTCTGATTCAAAATGTTTTTTACAAATAGTATAGTGGGAATGAAACATTTTTTTATCTACTTACTACCCCAAGGGGATATTGTAGTGGAGAGTTATGAATTCACAATTTTTAAGATAATTTTTTATTCCTGAAAGTTTCATCACAATGTACTATGTGCTATGTACTATGCACGGCGTGTTTATTCTACTTTATCGATTATAAACTAAAGTACCTACTCATTCGATTCTATTCAAATTTTGCAAATATGTATATTATATAATACTCGCTTAGACCCCATTTGATTTTGAAGGATATTTGATAACTGCTCATTGTTTTTTTAAACTGTCAAATATTTCAAAGTGACCCAAAGTTCAGAAAACTTAAATTCTGATATTTTTATTTACAAATTGCTAAAAAGGCACACCACTTTCATAAAATGACATTGATCAATTGTCATGTTTTCATAATAAAATATTAAAAAAAATAACAAACTCGTTTCATGAAAATGCTGAAAATGTGCCATTGAAAATATGAATACTATGTGGAGTGACTTGGTAGTGAAAAGTATAAAGTTGGCTATAACCCACTTGTTTTATTTAATTGTATGATTTTTCCCCCATTTTTGAACAAGTATAATAAATTTCATATAAAAACATGACTATATAAAAATATTTACATATTGTGTTGGTATACTGCAGGGTTACTCGTGAAGTTGATCAAAATAAGTTTAAGATCATCTTCAGACTTCAGCGATATTTGAGATTTAAATTAATTTAATAATAATATTAATTGAGTGTAAAGTTATGATGCTAGGGAGCTTTACATATTGAAAGCACTGTGTAAATTTTACAGCTGCATTGATTTGGCACAGAGAACTCAGCAGGTGCGTTCCACTAGACCGGGAGCTTCTCTAAATTATCAGCCGATTATTGTTAAATCAACATTTGGACAAAGAAATTATTTTTATCATGCACCATTACTGTTTAACTTCCATCCAAATAATATAAAAGCATTGAAAACGCTTGCTTTGTTCAAGAGCAATTCATTTTTATTTTAATATATTTTTATTTTTTTGGTGGTCTTTGAAGTGTATGGTCACCCTATACATGTCATGTTCTTTTGTGTTAGTTGTCTGTGTGTTGGTTGCATAGATATTATTGTCACAGTTATCTTCCTTGTGCCCAACTGCAGACAACATTGTAACATAGTATTTGTTAAAAAAAAAATTTGACTTTAGTGTTTGTTAATGTTTTTGTTTTTTTTATTCTAATATTATAATATTGTTCAAATTTCACTCGTTGTTGTAAAGTCGCTCATCTCGATACAGGTTCAACCCTAGTGAGACGATTGACTGTAATGTTTTTTATGTACCATTATAATTGTTGACAAAAAATAAATAAAATGTATACAAACATGAATGGCTATTTCATACAAGACTTTGATCTTAACATTTTTTTTATGATTAAATGTAGAGAAAGATAAATATTAGATTATGATCTAGTACTGATTTATACATTTTTAAGATTAAGCCAAGATTAAGAAACGTATTAAGAAAGTGTCATGAGTAGCCCCGTAGATCGGTCGTGCGTTACACAACGACTCACTGACATCTCTGTAGCGTTTTCTGAATTAATTTTCGTGAGCAAAGTAATTTCGCGATACATTTCTCGATTTTCGCGATTTTAAATTATTATCATTATTTAGCAGAGAGCGAGCTGCTAAAGAACCAAATACAAATTGCGTATCTTTTATGTGACAGCTCAAACACAATTAATTTTAACATTCCACAAAATGATTATAATTGTTATTATGTAAGAAATGTGTGTGTGAATTCACCGCAGGACTGATGTTTCAAACTAGTTTTGGTATTATAGTTTTGGAAATTTGTTGAAGCTATTTTTCTTATTCTTTCTTGTGATAGACCTATCTATGCTGTACCTACATATGTTCTCTGGATGATTACTTCTCCTGTTATGCGGATTTTCACCTGTCGGTTCACGTGTCGTGTCGCTTGTGGAAGACCTCACAGGTCTTCTACAAGAAAGAACGATGTAGTGTATAAGGGAGTCTGATGATGACCATTTTTTGAACATAACCTAATCAATCCTTCTTTCCCTGTCGACTCCGTCTGACGATGACCTAAGCATCAAATAAGATGTCTTGTTCCGGTGTTTCTCACGCTACCTCTAATAACGATTATATATTAACGATTTGTGCAGATTTATCAGAAATAAAATTTATATGAATTAAAAAAAACACCTAATTGTAGATTTTTTTCGTTTTTAATGTATAACAACACCAAATGCAATCACCCCTACATAACCACGAAGTGCACTTTTAAATGAAACGTACTTTAGATAAACTTTATTTTGTGTGTTGTTTATTATCGTTATACTTATTATGATTTTTTTTTTACTATTTTTTCAATTTTTTTTTTGTTTCGTAAAAACTCTTAGAGTTGCTATTTAAAAAAAATCACAAGATAGGTTGGTTACCTACCGAGTCGGCCATAACGTTAAAGTCGCAATTTTCTGCGCCGTTGAAACGGAACCATTCAAAAATAAATTTGCCAAGGTTTATTTAATACAATTTTCCATTTCATATTTCAATCGCCCCACTGTTCCCTTAAAACACCGATTCTCAAAATGTAAAATTAAGGATGTAAAATTTTTGAGAAAATTCTTAACAATCCTGTTTTTATTTTTCTTATTATTATTATTATGACAGGGTCAGAAATGAGGACATAAGGAAGGATTTTAAGATAAAGAAATATGTCATTAATAGAATGAAAGTGAACATATTGAGATGATTTGGCCACATGGGGAGAATGAATGAGGAACGCCTGACGAAGAAAATATACATTGCGGACAGGAATGAAATGAGAGGACGGTGTCGCCCAAGGAAGTGATGGCACGTCCATGTGATCGATATTTTGAAAGACGTAAATGTCAGAAGCATGAACAACAGACGAACATGTAGAAGACGATGTATTAATGTCGACTAGGCGATAAATGTGTGACAAGATAGAAATAAGTGGTTCTCTCTGCCTACCCCGCAAGGGACATGGCGTGATAGTATGTATGTATGTTTAATTATTATTTTTTAGAAATATGGTGCCATGTTAAACTGTATAAAGCTATTTTTGATAAATAAAGTTTTATTCCTCGTGAAATTCCACGTTTACCATTGGACTGGTGATTTTGAAATACTTAGAACATACATAAATACTATCAAGCCACAACCCACAATGTGAGGTTACCAGAGACTGGTGTGCGGGTGTGCATTATCTTATAAAAAGAAGCACTACATTCAGAATGTGTGGTGAACCTCATTGCTGAACTATGTGAGATGCTTTTGTTACCTGTTTTATTTTCGATTACCCGGCTCTTAAGGGACACCGAAAACGATGAAAATCGAAAATATTGGATGCACTATTCAAGCCGACACCTCACTACGAACAAGTGATTTTCAACACAATATACATATTTCTCGTTATTCTTATTTTTTTTATTAAAATTGGTTAGATCTTATTACATTGCCACTCTAGAGAGCGAGTTGCATTATAAATTGAGTTAAAAATCAGTAAACTCATTTTGAATATTCATCTATAAATTCGGAATACCTGTGTTACATATTTATGTATGTGAATGAATAAATGAATGAATGAATGAATAATATTTTTCCAATAGTATAAATATTACAGGTGTGGCTCCTCTTGATCTAGGAACACAACGACGAGCTTCAATATACAACCTGTATAGGGGTCGAAGCTCAATTTTAGGTGGAGTATCTATCACACCCGTGAATTTACCTACCTTTCGTGGAGTGATTGAAAACTTAACTCAAAATTTACTTCTAGACGCTTGGCAAAATCGCTGGTCGTCTTCTTCCGTGGGCAGACTGACATTCTTATTTCTTTCTGATGTGAGGACCCGTATTTCATCATCTTGGATTATTCCTGATTATTGGACAACGCAATTACTAACTGGACACGGCAGTTTCAAAAGTTACCTTTTTCGTTTTCACTTATCCGATTCCTCCTCATGT
Organism: Molanna angustata; assembly: GCA_963576475.1. Classification (NCBI taxonomy): domain Eukaryota; kingdom Metazoa; phylum Arthropoda; class Insecta; order Trichoptera; family Molannidae; genus Molanna; species Molanna angustata. Next base: position 6,687,109 of record OY754964.1, on the reverse strand, counting down.
CAGCTTTGTGGTAACTCTGATCAGACTTCTGAGCATATCCTATGGGAATGCACTAACTTCTCCGTGTCAACATTCCGACGAGAACTCTACAACGATGTTCGAGGGAATTCCTTTGGCCCCATTGGACATGCGGACCTTGTAGTCACGAAGAGCAACTTCAGAGCATTCAAGACTTTTTGTCAAAAATACGGTGAACTAATATCTTCACTTTCAGTGCACAACGGACCTACTGCTCCCTTATAATCTGCTCTCTTTGGCACTCTAAGTGCAGTGTCTGCAAGGTTTTAGAGTTCTCCGGACTCTTCTTACGTTCTTATGTGTTCTTTCAGAGTTTTGCAAGGGGCCGTTTTTAGTCCCCATAAGCAGAACGGGTGGTGGTGGGGGAAGAACAGTATAAATATTACAAAGGATCAACATACAATTTAATTTATACCTAATTACAATTTTTTTTCCACACACTATTGTAAAGAATGTTATTGAATTTATGTGCACACGCTATTTTTTAATTCTTCGTAAAAATATACAAAAATGTATTATTCCAATGAGCGCATTATAGTATAGTTATCGGTAAAGAATTTCACAATGCACAACCGCCAACCAACCAATTTCACAATGCACAACCGCCAACCAACCAATTTTCGCTCTGCTTAGCTCTTAAAATGTTTTTACTCTATCTCACAATATTATTCTAAGTATAAATATTCATCCACTTGTTCTAATTGTACATTCTCCACTCGTATCTCGCATTTTTTTCAGCATGATGGAAGATTGGAAAAAGATATTGAAAGGAGAGTAACGGCAGGTAATAGAGTGAATGGTGCATTAAGAACGGTAATGGCTGACCCAATTATTTCGAGGCAAGCAAAGCTCGCGGTACACAATGGTATCGTCGCACCGACTCTAATGTATGCTAGTGAGACATGGACATGGCAGAAGACGCATGAAAGTATAATTAACGCGGTTGAAATGAGGTCACTAAGACGAATGTGTGGTAAAACGATATATGATAGAATAAGAAATGAGGATATTAGACGAGAATGTATGATTGAAAGAAATATCGTAAGTAAGATGAAAATAAATGCCCTAAGGTGGTTCGGCCACATAGAAAGAATAAGTGATGACCGTCTGACAAAAAAAGTATACAAGGCTGATAAAAGAGGAATGAAAAGTAGAGGTCGGCCAACAAAGAGTTGGCACGATCACATAAATGGGATTTTGAAAGATGGAGATGTTAGAAGTAAGAATAATAGAAGAGCGTGTATGAGACGATGTATGGAAGTGAATGAAGCGAGGAATGTATGTCAAGAGAGAGGAGTCTGGCGTTCGGTTCTCTCTGCCTACCCCAAATAGGGAAATGGCGTGATGGTATGGTATGGTAATATTATTGAATACCACAATAAAATTATTTCTATGTATTTAAATATATATGTGAATCCAGCAACACCATCTTCTCGCGATGAAGTACTGTCAGTACCAGGTTTCGAGCCAATCATTTATACTGCCTATGAAGCTATGTCTGCCTTACAAGACTCTTTAGCCACCTCAGATATGCCTAAAGATCAACAATTGGAGGTAAGTCGTAAAATAAATATTCTTCTTGCTATCATTGGACGAAATGACAGTCGCATGGCGGAATCATTGGGACGAGAAGCAGTTCTCAACGAACGCATCAGTGCTCTGATCAGAGAGAAACAGGGATTGCAATCTCACATCGAGACGCTCGAACTCGAGATGCGCCCTGTGATGCAAACTATTGCTGACAACGTTGTCACAAAACAATGTGATAGCTTTGCTTCGCGTTCGGCCGTAAGTGGCCCTCCGCCGATTACCAGAATCGGCTTCCCAGCGTTACCAGCCAAGCCCGCCGTTTGCATTTTCCCGACTAGAGATGATATAAGTTCCTCGGTAGAAACAAGGCGAGTGCTCAAAACAACGTTAAAGCCCAGTGAAATCGGTGCGCAAGTTACGAGCGTACGAAATATAAGAGGAAAAGGCATTGTTGTCAACACTGCCACTACCGCTGACTCCTTGAAACTCCTCAATGCACCGGCTTTAAAATCTTCCAAAGACCTCAGCGTCCGACTTGCTTCGAAACGAAACCCCAGATTACGCTTCAGTTTTGTTCCGCGTGACATGTCTCACGAGGAGTTCTTGGGTCTGGCGTTTTTGTCCGTCCCGGATATGGGCATAAACCAGGATGAATTTGTTAAGAGTGCTAGTTTCAGCCACTTTATGGGACCTCGCACTGGGCCTACCTGTGACAGAGTGTTTGAAGTACCGCCGACAATAAGACACAAACTCATTGAGTGCGGAAGAGTCTTTGTTGAATGGAGCGTGTGTAAGGTCAGAGACTTCATACCAATAAGTGTGTGCTCAAGATGCCGGATGTATGGCCATACAAGTAAGTTCTGCAAAGATCCCCCTCGCTGCGGCCATTGTGCTTCTGGTGAGCACGATTTTTCAGTATGTCCTGCTAAAGACAGTCCACCAATTTGTGCGGTCTGTTCATTTTTCAAAAAACCAGCCTCTCACAAATCTGGTTCTGATGAATGTCCAGCATTCCAGGCATCGTTGAGCCGCGCCCTTTTGACAGTTGATTATGGCCAGTAGCATATCCGTATCAACAGGTCTCAGAATCGGACAGCTCAATCTGGGCCGACGTCGTGCTGCCACCTTGGAGCTTAAACAACTCGCCCATCAACTGAATATCGATATCTGTCTGGTTCAGGAACCATACACTGGCGACGGCTCTATGTGTGTGACGGATTCAGACTTCCGTATAATTTCTGCCACTTGCTGTTCCATGGATTTACCCCCTCTAGCTTCAATAATTATTTTTAATTCTTCAATATCTTATATTTTATTAGATCATCTTTCCTCGAGCACTACAGTCGTGCTTGAAATTTCTCTTTCAGGTAAATCCATGTACCTAGTTTCAACCTACTTCAAATTTGGCGACCCGATAGAGCCATATGTGTGCTTTCTAGATAATGTAATGAGTCATCTAGGCGGAGATTCCATCTTGATTGGCGGTGACTTCAATGCTGAGTCCCCTCTATGGTGTCATTCTACCACTGCAGGGTCTAGGAAAGCAAAAAGAGGTGAACTCTGTGAGGACTTCATAGCTCGGCACGAGCTTTCCGTTATCAATGATCCCTTTAGTCCTCCCACTTTTTCTGGTGCGGTTGGGTTTGGCCACATCGATGTCACTTTGGCTTCGGCTCAAATAGCTCAAAAGACTTCCTCCTGGCGTGTTTATACAGATTATTCGGGTAGCGATCACGAACTTATTGTCTTTACAATTTCTACTTCACCTACTGACTCGGTTCAAAAGTCTCATATTCCAAGGCGTTTTCGCACGAGGTGTGAGCGCATTGTCGAATTTGATGCTGAATTTATTCGATTTCTGAATCGCTTTAACCCAAATGCTATGTCTATATCTGATACTGCTTCTGATTTCACTAACAATATCATTATATGTGCAGAAAAGTCAATTGGCAGATCTACTCCAGAAAAATTAAAACCAAACGCTTGGTGGCACTCAGGACTCGATTCTTTGAAACGCAGCGTTACACGTGCACGTCGAACTCTTAAATTGGGACGCAATAGGAACTTTGCTGAGTTTATTATTCTCGACTTGTACTCTGCTTATAGACGTGCACACAATCTATATAAAAATGAAATTATTCGTGCGAAGAAGGTAAGTTGGCGACGTTTGGTTTCCGAGGTTTCGACTTCAGATCCATGGGGTGCGGTATATCGCGCCGTTTCTTCTAAGAGAGGAAATGGCGCAACAATATCTTGCATCCGCGATGCAACTACTGGTGAGTTCACAACGTCTCTCGATTCAACTGCTTCCGTTTTTCTGGACGCGTTGATTCCATCGGATGATCCGTCTACCGACAATGTTTTTCATAAATGGGTACGTGCTCTTCAACACAACATTCCTCAGACACCCGCTTCGCCACCAGTTTCTGTTGAGGAACTCGATTTAATTATTGGGAACCTTAAACTAAATAAATCCCCAGGCCTCGACCGTATCGACTCTATTTTAATACAAAGATGTTGGCGTTTGGCTCAATTTGAAATGGTTTCCCTCTTAAAAAGATGTTTAGACGAAGGCTGTTTTCCAGACTGTTGGAAAACGGGCCTCATGACTATAATTCCCAAACGATGCGATCGTCCTAGCACGGACCCAAAAGCATATAGACCTGTTACTCTCCTGCCTATTCTGGGCAAGATTCTGGAAAGACTTATATGCAGTAGAATTGAATCCCATCTTTCTAACTCATGTCCACTTTCTTCTCGCCAATTTGGCTTCCGACCTGGAATTTCAACAGTCGATGCTATAAATTATATGTCAGAATTTGTAAGACATTCTGACGAAAAATATGTTATTGCTGTTTCCCTTGACATTAGTGGTGCATTTGACAATGCTTGGTGGCCGCTCATTATGCATAAACTGAAGTCAAGGAATATACCCCGCAATATATATCTGATAGTTAAGAGTTACTTTGAAAATCGCCGCATAGTCCTGCCTGGGGGACAATTTCTACATACGCGACAGGTAAGCATTGGATGTCCTCAGGGTTCTGTTCTCGGTCCACTTCTCTGGAACATTCTTTTTGATGACTTGCTGGATCTTCCTCTCTCCAGTAATTGTACGATTCAAGCGTATGCCGATGATGCATACATCCTCGTCCGTGGTAATTCCCGTAGATTTATTGAGAACTCAGCTACTCAAGCTCTTTCCTTAGTTTCCGACTGGGGTGTAAAAAATAAACTTTGCTTCGCTCCTAATAAGACATATGGCTTGGTTTTCAAAGGCTTACTACGTAGACAGCCGTCTATTAAGTTCTCTGGAACAAATGTAAGTTTTCGGGACCAAATCACTTGCCTAGGAGTTGTTCTGGAAAGAGGACCAAATTTTAAAAACCATGCTCGATTGTGTGTCGACAAAGCTAAGTCAGCTTTTTTAAAGATCTCACACATCGCCAAGGCACACTGGGGTTTACAGTTTCAAGTATCCTGTCTTTTCTATAAGGCAGTTTACCTCGGCATTGCTTGCTATGCAGCAGGATGTTGGTCTCACGCCTGTGAGCTTCAACATATACGTAGAATTTTGCTCTCAGGCTAACGATTCGCTCTCATCGCTTTATCCAAAGCATATGGAACGAGTCCCACTGAAGCACTGCCAATTTTGACAGGCATGACTCCCCTTGATCTGGAACTTCAGCGTAGAGGGGCTGTTTTCAACCTTACGCGAGTCTGTTCTTCTATGATCGGAAATATTCCTCTCTTCCCTCCAGAGGGTCGAGTGTCACGCGGCTTTGTTGAAAGGACTGTAAATGAAAATTTGCAGAACATCTGGCAGACTCGCTGGACGGCCTGCTCAGTGGGAAGAATTACCTACTTATTTTTTCCCGACGTGAGGTATCGTCTTAAATCTCCCTGGGTTGTTCCAGACTTTTGGACTTCCCAATTTTTCACAGGACACGGAAACTTTAAAAGTTATCTTCACCGATTTAACATTGCCTCATCTGCTTCATGTCATTTCTGTCAATACCCGGACCAAACTTCGGAACATATCCTTTGGGAATGTTGCCACCCAATGGTGTCCTCATATAGATCGGAGCTCCTCGTTGCTGTCCGTGGGCCTCTTCAAGGTCCCATTGGTCATGCGGATTTTGTGATCTCGAAGAAAAATTATAAAGCTTTTAAGGTTTTCTGTCATAGATATGGTGCCTTACTTTTAGAAGATTCCCGTTAAATTAATTATTTCCAGAGATCTTGGTCACTTCTCTGATGGTCTGCATGTAGGGGGATCTGAGGTCATAGACAGTCCACGGGTGTGAATTTTCTGTTCGCACTCGTTGATTGTTTCTTTTTGCACTATGGTGCCGAGATTGCTAATCTAGAGGGCTCCATGAGCTACTTTTCGTGCTATGCATTTTTTTTTGTCGTTCACTTAGCGTTCTGTGAAGGGGCCGATTACAGTCCCCATTGGCAGAGCGGGTGGTGGTGGGAGTAGCGATATATGTGAATATCATTGAATATATGATTATTACAAGTGATTTATAATTTATCGCGTGTTTTAAAAAACAAATTATCCTTAATTTAAAATTTTCATATACATAATTTGTCTTTGATATGAGGGTTTATTGAAGTAAATACGTTGTAGATGCTGTGGCATAAACAGAGGAGGTCTAAATAACATTTCACGTGCAACAAATTCCCCCTCCCCCTCCCTCTCCCTCTCCATATCCTCCGTCCGAAGGGGTCTGAAACTCCAATGTCCATGGGAAATCTCAAACTGACTTCAAGAATTCTCTAGTACAATACAACAACAGTGAACAAATTTCAAAATTCGTTATGTGGTTCACTTTAAATTATTTACAACATAATAATAACAAGGGATGAAAAACAATACAATCTGAACAAGTAAAATAAAAACAATACAATCTGAACAAGTAAAATAACCATACAATCTGAACAAGTAAAATAAAACAATACAATCTGAACAAGTAAAATAAAACAATACAATCTGAACAAGTAAAATAAAAACAATACAATCTGAACAAGTAAAATAACCATACAATCTGAACAAGTAAAATAAAACAATACAATCTGAACAAGTAAAATAAAACAATACAATCTGAACAAGTAAAATAAAAACAATATCGACGACATGAAAAATCTATTTGACTTATGCGATATGAGCTTATTAAGTCTGGTCGAATGAGCACAGAGTAAAAAATACACAGAGATGACATAATATACTACGACTTTAGGCCAGGAAATTGGTACACAGAGTGAGGTGCAACGGTTGTAACCCAAACACATTAAATGTTCAATAAACCGAATATTTATGACAAAGCAGTAAAAGTATGCATTTACTTTGCGAAATGTAATCCCTTTATTAACAACACGTACTTTTTGATATAAGTGTTGAATACTGTATCAATTTTCATTCCGAAAATATTCATTACGATACATTGATTTCCACAACTTTTAGTGGCACAGTAACCAAGAAATTTTGCTTATGCCATGTCTATAGATTGTTGGTCTGTGGTATGGATTTTTAAAACTCACCATGTATCCGTCTCTTCGAGGACTATTATGTTCTTAAAATCCGTCAACTATTAGCTAAACATGCAGTTTCTTACCTCAAATTCAAATACAAAAATGCATTACTACCTCAACAAGTTTATATGTTACGAACCTCAGTTAACCCCAACTTCCAGATCCCAATAGTCAATAGAACCCTATCACAGCACCAATTTGGTTTTCTTGTCCCACAAATGTTTAACAAACAACTTATAGATATAAAGAACATCAAAAAATATAAATTCAAAATAAAAATCGATGTTGACAGCTCTCTGATTCATGTCATCATATAATGATGGTTGCATGTATACCTACTGTAGATCATGATTATTATTGCTGATGGTTATTTTTGTATATTTCTTCTTTTTTGATGACTTTTATTTTGCTTTGTTGTGTTTTATTTGTTTTTTTATTGTTATTATAATTTTGTTTTTGTTAAATAAAAAATGAACATTCTATAAAATTGATTAAAAAAATAAATACAAAAATTGAAAAGCTTAAACTTATTTCGACTTTTAAATAAATATATAGTTTCACCAAAAATGGTTATTTTTACTTGTAAAGCTTTAATAAATATTCCATCTATCCATCTACATTATGTATGTATATAATATATAATTTTCATACTAAAATACAAGTTTTATAATACTCTTCATTCGTTAGGTAATTACAAAGACCTTATATACTACATTATTATAAGGTCTTTGGGTAATTAATATTAAAAAAAAAACGTTTTAAATTCGAATAGCTTCAAAATCCTTGTAACCTCAACGACGAGAAACTTTAGCGCTAAAAAAACTCCGGGCGTAGATTAGGTAGGTAAGTACTAAAATATTTTGTAACCGGAACAATTAATTGAGACGAAGTAACCAAATTGGTCTGCAGAGAGAATTTTGTCAATTTTTACCACGTTCCGAGTGTAGTATGCGATCAATATGTATGGAAATGTACGACCCATAAGTACATAAAAATATACTTGGTTGTATCACAGAGATTACAATTTGAAAAATAACAATATTTATTGAAAACTAACCAAACTCGGCAGACGTTGTCCTACCTGTGTTTTTATCTCTGTACGTACACAAAATAATGGTTGTAATGTATGTTTTAGGCATATTATTTTTTAAGATTTTTATAACAAATTTATGTTTAACTGACTATATTTTATTTTACAATGTTCAAAAACACCAAGCACCCCAAATAGATCAATCAATTTTCTATAAAAAAAATTCTACAAATACATTATAGCAGTAGGTACATCTAAAACGTTTTTAAACAATTTTTGTAACAATTAAATTTGGTTACAAAATCGTTTTATACAATTTGTATGGCAGAGTACCACCAAGTTGTTTACATATTCGTATTTGTTGATTTTGTAATTCGTATTTGTTGATTTTGTAATTTGAAGTGGCGAATTTATGGTGATAAACTCGCCACTTGCGCAGGGTGAAAGGAAGTATTATTTTAATTAAATATCAAAAAAATGTTGCTACAATACGTGCTTTTGAATGCATGTATGTTTGTGTATGCATGTATTTGTGTGTGCGTGCACGTGCACATGCATGCGTAAAGCTCGTCAAGCGAAAGAATGCGGGTGACATAACCTGTGCACAAACTAATTTGAGTGCAGAAAAATACTCTAATTTGTATCAACCAAAAAAAATAGTTGACTTTCGACGTTGTGCAGCGAATTACGTGTCACTTTTTCCCTGACCTTTGCATCCATAGATTTTCAACAACGCTTTATAAAACTGTCACCCGCGTTCTCTTGTTTGTCGAGCACTATGTGTACCATTTAAATTCATTTTTATTTCTTTGTGATGGGATCATGCTGAAAATCAGCTGCTGGGGGCTTGTTCTCCTAAAACATAGCTGAACATGGTCATATTAAGACGAAAAGTTGTTATTTATTTAAATATTTTTTTTATAAAACTTCTTGTCCCGAAAAATGTATTATTATTATTCTTCTTCTTCGTTTAGTAGACCTAGTTGGTCTGTTCTTCAGAAACTATGCCTCCTGGGATGACGAAGTCCAGCTATCCTTCCATCTCTTGGGTGGTCTACCGGGCAGGCGGCGGCGGCCGGAAGGAATTTCATTTGCTGCTATATTTGCAAGCCGATCACTGTCCATCCTGGCTACGTGGTCCCTCCAATGCCTTCTTCTGGATCTACTCCATCGAACGATGTCCTGTATTCCACATGTTTTCCTTATTTAAACATTGCGAACACGATCTCGGAGAGTTTTACCAGTGATTGACCTTAGGACCTTCATCTCCGTTGTCCTTAGGAGCCCCTTGGTTCGTACAGTATCTGCTCGCGTTTCCACAGCATACGTCATGATCGGTCGCATACATGTTTTATATATTCTGACCTTACTGTCAATACGCATGTGTTTATTTTTCCAGATCATATTTTTCAGACATCCAGATACGACAGATGCTTTATTGACTTGTTCGCGGACTTCAGTGTATAAGTCGTTATGACTTATACACTTATGGTATATTATTATTATTAATATTATTAATTATTTCTACGCATTTTTAAACGAAATTCGATCGTTTCATCTGTATTTAGATCAAATAAACTTTCTTATAAATTCGTATTTATACTTAAAAATATGTACCTTGGTAGTACCATCAAATAAAATTAATTGATTCATCTTTAAAAGTATATTTTTTTCTTTTGTATCATTTACTCAACACAGGTAGGTGAGTAAGCACACAAAAAATTCTACTGGAAAATTATTTTTTCGAGGATATCAAAGAAGTGGGTGAATGATAAACTGAAAAATGCTTTCGCGTTTTTTTTATCATTTCATTTTATTTGAAACAGGACAGCTTTGTTCAAGTCTGGTTTCATTTAAAATTAAATAAAAATTTTGTTCCTCTAAATATTATATCGCGAAGTGGATATTTTCAAGTGCCTTTTAAAGATGTATCTTAGGACTAAAATTGAGTGAGTTTTGCTCTTCTTCGAGATGAGTTGAGAGAAATAACTATGACGATGAATTCAGCATCGTGCCTAGAATTGAAAAGGGTATTTTTTATTTTTTGATAATATAACAGTGGCTACTTGTAAATTATGGAGACACACCACACTTTTACTTAATATTTACTTTTTCGTTTTTGTCGTTATAATAATTTTGTTCTGAAAAAAATGAGTTGACAGAAATGAACTTGATGAGTTCAACATCGTGTTCAGAATTAATTAGATGTTTTATTTTTAAATAACGGAATTTGTGAAAAATATTAAACATCACAATTGAGGCGAAATTGGAATATTCTAAGAGAACCAGGAACTCAAGGTTTTTTGTGATCACTTTATGCGCTTGCACAACGCCTTCTTCTTGGGTTTGCTATCAATCCAATTTTTTATAAGTTCTTTATATGTTTATCGTGAAAATCTTTTCGTTCGAAAATAAGCTTAAACATCATCGCCATCTATGAAATGACGATGAAATATTTTTCGTAACTAAAATTAACAATAAATCACAACACAAAAATAATGATAAAATATTATTACCAACGAACACGACAGCAGGTGGGCGTGTCACAAGGAGCCAATCACGTCGCGCTAACAATATTTGACATAAGCGGCCATCTTGTACGCTACGAGTCACTTGACGGTGAGCTTTCAGTGTGAGTAGACGTGTGTCGCGCGCGTGCTTTTCGTTAAGTCCTTGAAAATGCCTGGTGATATTCAAGCGAAACGTCGGAAGACAAATGGTCTTACTCAAGACCTACTGACACGGGAAAACCGAGATAAAAATATTATAAAATATATATATATATATATATATATATATATATATATATATATATATATATATATATATATATATATATATATATATATATATATATATATATATATATATATATATATATATATATATATATATATATATATATATATATATATATATATATATATATATATATATATATATATATATATATATATATATATATATATATATATATATATATATATATATATATATATATATATATATATATATATATATATATATATATATATATATATATATATATATATATATATATATATGTTATAATATTTTTATCTCGGTTTTCCGTGTCAGTAGGTCTTGACTAAGACCATTTGTCTTCCGACGTTTCGCCTGAATATCACCAGGCATTTTCAAGGACTTAACGAAAAGCACGCGCACGACACACGTCTACTCACACTGAATCTTGACGGTGAGCTTCAGTATATATATATATATATATATATATATATATATATATATATATATATATATATATATATATATATATATATATATATATATATATATATATATATATATATATATATATATATATATATATATATATATATATATATATATATATATATATATATATATATATATATATATATATATATATATATATTATATATATATATATACATATATATATATATATATATATATATATATATATATATATATATATATATATATATATATATATATATATATATATATATATATATATATATATATATATATATATATATATATATATATATATATATATATATATATATATATATAAATGGATGTACGTATATTTGTGTGTGTCCGATGAACTCCCAAACCAACCACCTGATTGCGATGAAACTTTGGGAAATTGATCAGCTCATTCCGGAGAAGGTTTATGCATTATAATTTATTTATTTATTTAATCGATATCTCACAAAAAAATGAATAAAAAAATTGGCATTGAATTGATACTTAGTGGGTTTGTTCAGCAATAATCATATATTCCCATACATAAAATGGTATATAATATAAAACTGGAATAATTCTAAAGGTTCAAGTACCTATATTTGTTTGAATAATTAAATAAAATTTAAATGAATGAATGAATGAATAGGGACGGAAGGGACTGTAGGGATGGAAGGGAAAAAAATTTGGAATTATAATTAGCGAATCTAGATAAGAATGTTAAGTGATAAAAAGGAAACATACCGAACAACCATTTTTTTTATATATTTGGAGGTAAATAATTAAACAGGCAGGACAACGTCTGCCGGGTTTTACTAGTTAATTAAAAATCACTTATTCTATATATATATTTATAATATAGAATTAGTGATTTATACTCAACAAACTGTACGAAATCTTGAAGTAGTACGTAGAATGAAAACCACACTAGGACAAAAAACAATACAAACCTAGCACCTAAACTACATAATATGTTAAAACAAGACATACCAGAAATTTCAACTATCTCATCAACTAATGCAAAAAAAATAATATTCAAATGGTTATTTAACAAAGGCAGAGAAGAGAGCGAAAGACTATTGCATATAGTGAAATGAACAAATAAATACATTGTACTATTATACTACCTTACAGTAGGTACCAAAAGATTAACACTATACTAAATAAAAATATATGTCATGCCGCTCCGACACAGGCATTATTGACCTATTGGAGTGTCTTATCCAGAAATCATATTGCACGCATAAATAATATATAATATCTGCGAGAAAAAAACAGTGTCTATATTGTCTAACAAAATTGGACTGACGCAGACTCTTCGTTTCACGAAGAGCGCATTGTTTCACCGGGGATATAATATGTACATAACTAAATGTATATCTATGTGTATCGGTAAAACTGTATACCACAGAAAGCAACAGTCCTTATAAATGAAGTGGCAATGCTTTCTCACAGATGTCACACCCGAATCGCGCCAGAATCATAGGTTCGAATTTGGCTCGTTTACTTGCTTACCATTGTGCATTTAAACCAAATATTTTTATAGTTAAACAGTTGCATTTAATATCCATAAAATATAATTGACTTCGGACAGGGAAAAAATCCAATGTTTGCGTATATGCAATTATGAAAATATTCCATAACGGAACTTGTTACCTATGTGAAAGGGCTCCCTGCACATACGAATAATAATTGTAAATTACTTTTAGTGATGGTACCTACATATTGTTTATGTATGTTATTTATATATTTTTTTATCCCACTGCATTTTACAGTGACAATAGCAAGTAGATTATTGCTTCCCTACTAGGATACCCTGTGCTAGGACTAGCAGTCATATAAATCAATCGATAAAGGCTATTATATCTGTGAATATTACAGTCAATATTTATCAGAAATAATTCAAATGATACCAAAGTATTTACGTTTATTTTTGGACAATTCATACAATTCATACAATTCCAATTTTCTTTAATTTTTCACTACCTATAATATTTAGGTTTTTCTATCTATGAATTATTTAATATTATAGAGATACAAAATGTGTCGTGCATCATTGTATAAGGTAATACACATCTGTCGCTAGTTTCTCCACATTACATTGCTTTAGACAAATTACATACTCGTACCTAGAATACATTGAACCCGTTACTTCCGCTTCACAAACACTATTTTTAAAATAATCTGAATGGTGTTTTGAGGTTGAAAACTTAGTGTTTTGACTATCACTAATTCTTTTTTTTAATTTTGGAACTGTAAAGCTATCATCATTTGTGTTTTTAATTAGTATCAAAGAGTACATATTTGTATATCAAGTTATAGCAGTTAGTTATTGGGTGAGTGCCATTAGGCACAACAAATTATGTCAGACATTCTAATGAACACAAGTGAAGATGAACTTATGACGCACATTCAACAGACTATAAAGAAAACTATAAACTGCCAAAGGAATATATCTATTTTGAATATCAACACAACGCGTGAAGATTTAGTACAAAATAAATGTTTACAATCAGCTTTAAAAGTTAATCAATATGTTATTTTTAAATACAGTGATACAAGTATTTTTAAGTAGGTAGGTTCATTAATAATATTGTACTATTTGTTAATTTATTCCTATTCATAATTATTTGTTTTTTATGGAGTATCTCTCTCCTCTCTCGTCTTAATTCTCATGACTGAGGATGGTGGATTTCATGAATCACTGTTCTGGACAGAACGTAAAGCACAAGTCATGCAGTCAATCAATAAATAAATAAATGAATAAATAAATAAATAAATAAATAAATAAATAAATAAATAAATAAATAAATAAATAAATAAATAAATAAATAAATAAATAAATAAATAAATAAATAAATAAATAAATATATAAATAAATAAATAAATAAATAAATAAATAAATAAATAAATAAATAAATAAATATATAAATAAATAAATAAATAAATAAATAAATAAATAAATAAATAAATAAATAAATAAATAAATAAATAAATAATAAATAAATAAATAAATAAATAAATTAATTAATAAATAAATAAATAAATAAATAATTAAATAAATAAATAAATTTAAAAAAAAATTATTAAAAAATAAATCAGTAAATAAATATATTTGGAGATTTTATATATTTTTTAAAAACCTACAAGACACCTACGCTTTTTAATGAATGTTCCGGTACCAGAATCTTGCTAAGAATGAACTGTGTTTATTGATATTTTATTTCAAAAACTAATAATTATAATGCTCGGGATACACGGCGACACTAGACACTCGAGTGTATATTGTATAAAGAGTCCACGTCGCGACACCGAGTTACAGTAAGTTGAAGTTTCAATGTCGCTCAGTGTCTGTGTAGCTGCCATTTAGACAGTATATAAATGGCATCCGATACACTTAAGTGGGAAACTAATTGTATAAACGATGTTGTAACAAAAAAAAATGCCTGCCGTGTGAACGCCATCGACAGTGTCGACATTATTTATGTCCATGACAGTGTTGTTGTGTATCCCGAGCATTAGGAATATCGAACGGGTTTGGTATACTAATAAATAGGAAAATAAAAGGATTTCAATAAGGTTTCCAATATTGAGGAAAGAGTATCTAATTTGGCTCATTAAAGGAAGGGAATAGACGCTTTCTCCCCAGTTTGAAGTTGGGATCAAGGTCTCTCTGGCACCCAACCCTGTGTCAATCTTATATTCAAAGAGACTTGTTAGGAACTTATTTTGGTAATCCGCATTGAGTAAACTTAGAATTAGTAAATGCTTGTGGTATTTTCTAAATAATCTTCGACTCAATTCTCAAAGTCAAAGATAAATATCAGTTAGTAAACATCTCATTTCAGAACGAACTATTTGGGTTTAAATTAAAGTAAATCTGAAGATAGTATCCACCCAAAATTTTAAGGATTACACGAAATACTCATTACACCAAAAATTTACATTAAGGGGGCGACTGCTGCCAACGTACATATTTTTACTCTCCACACTATGGAATAGGGGAGAGTCATGATTTTACAATTTTTAAGCGTATTTTTTACATCAATTTCTCAACGGGTATCATGTAGAGAGTGCACACTGTGAGTTTTGTCATGATGTGTTTTTATGTATGGCGTAGAGCGTATGGCGTATGGCGTATGGCGTATGGCGTATGGCGTACGGCGTACGGCAAATCCTTTTTGTGTCCTCTGTACAGCCCAAACTATAAGTCCGATCGACTTCATATAAACATCATATGTGTAAAGTGCATAGACCTAGAGCTGATTAGTTTTCCATAGACAACTTTTGATTTCTCTATGAATTCATCATTTACGTTGTTTTTTTTGTGTCCTCTCTGCAGCCTAAACTATAAGTCCGATTGACTTTATATTGATATTACACTAGATTCACACTAGATTTAAATTTAACGACGGATATGTAGTTCCAAAATATAATAATAAATACGGTAAGAGAACGTTAGAATATAATGTACCTAAATTGCTTAATATGATGCCGGCATCTATTAAGAAATGCCAAAGCAAAAATAATGTAAAAAGGCTTGTCAAGGAATGACTATTGAGGTGTGGATTTATATATAATTAAGATCACAAACGATTTTATTTTTTTCTCATTTAATTTATTTTTATGATTTTAAAAAAGATAACTTTTGTAACATAGTGTGTGTTTGTTTGGGAGATCATCTTTGTGTGACATTTGTATGTCTCTTTATACTGTACATAATGTTGTTTGTTATTTTTAAAGTTTACATATATATTGTCTTGAGAACACGCCGACAAGTCTAGAATTTAGACTTGGCGTGACTCATAATCATTGTTTTCTTTTTTGTTGTATCTATAAAAAATAAAAAAAAATATATCATATGTGTAAAGTCCATAAACTTAGAGCTGATTAGTTTTCCATAGACAACGGTTCATTTTTTCTCAATGTTTCCTTTTTTTTCATCTATTAAAACTGAAAAAATGCTCTGGATGACTTAGCTCGGCATTATATCCAAGAACTATGTTAGATTAATGTACCATCAGGTCAAAATCACAGAATACCTACCAATTATTTGGAGGAATTGGATAGAGCCTACAAAACGGCTTACTTTGATTGAGGTTCCAGTGTAATTGGACCTATTAAATTTAATAAATTGCCCTCTGAAGTGTGTGGAGAGCAGAATTTTGGGGCTTTCATTAAATTACTTAAGACTTGTGTGTTTCGCTGAGCCAACGAATAAGAAAACGCGCCCTTGGAACGGTTTTTTACCATAACACTTCGCTTCATAGATTATTATTATCACCATTATTTTCATATAAATGTTGAATCTGTCTTATTTCTGTTAATATGTAATTTATAGGTTGCAACTAGTCATCAATTATTTAGATGGGTTGATGGCACAAGGGTTAGTGGGCTGGGCTAGTAATCCAGTGGTCGCGAGCTCGAATCCTGCCTCGACCGATTTTGTTCACCTATAACACAAGCATCTATGCTTAATTTAGGGAATGTAGGAAGATGTATATGTACTTGTCTAACAAGACATATTCTTTTTTATATAATAAAATAATTTTTTCATCATAAATTTTGTATAAATGTTGAATCTATCTTACTTCTATGAATATTTATTTCACCGGTTGCAACTATAAGACATTCATTATTATCATTATTTTTTAATTTTAATTTTCATATTTACGACATTAATGATCAATATTTCAAAAAATCTTAATACATGTTAATAAATCTACCACCTCATTTATTATTAAAGACTAAATATTAATTAATAATTAATTATTTTATGTGAGTAATCCTGGATTAAAAAGGGATTTAATTAACTCTAAGGCAGCACAACCTACTTACTTATGAAGGCCACGAAAAGCAGAGATTAACTAGATATACCAGGTATCTTTTTGAAGTAAATCATGTTTATTTATTCAAAATTCCAGTTTGCAACCATTTAATTGAGAAAATAAACGAGACCTCTAAATATATAAGTAGATTAGTTAAAAAAATAATATAACAACAGCGGATTTTACTTGTTAACATCCTGTATCCGTAAAATATATGATAATAAATAAAAATAAAAGCTTCCTTGAAACCTTCGCAAGTGAAGAATTTATTGCCATACGGCATTTTCTACCAACCAGTGTGTTCACGCCATTTCGTTTAAAATAAATTTTATATAAGACTGTATTTTGATTAAATATGGAGCCTCTTATGTTTCGTCCAGATAAGCAATGCGCTGATACAATGGCCAATGGCGAACGAGGCTTCTACTGGAATTCGAGGTACATCCGCGAGCTTCGTCATTCTTCAGTACATTCAGTACATCGATACTATCACCTTTAGTTTAAAATTTTCTGATTGTCATTGTGACGTCGCCGCTTAATTATAAATCACTATTTCCTATCACTATTCTTTTAGCCACCTCTCAAATTTCATAACATCAATTGTGCATATATTTTAATATCTGTGAAATTACCGCTTCATATACACAAGCAAGCTGCAGGCTAAGAAGGCCCTCAGCCAAGAATCTGCAGGCCTAAAAGTGTGTCTTTTTGGAGTATACTGGAGGTGCCTTTATCTGCAGTGTAACTCTTACATATTTTATTGAATATATATACTGTCAAATTAAATCATTGAACTAGCCATTACTCCCGCATAACCACAAGCAGTGTTTCCAGCTATGATAAGCAATATTTGCTTGAGAAATTAAATTTAATATTTTTTTCTCTGCTGGGGATCAAACGCAGGTCGTCAACATAAGAGAAGCTTAACGACACTCCAGATGTGCAACGGAATTCGTCATATGATAGGTATGTGAAAATGTTACGATCGTTTCGCCTGAAAATAACATTTGCAACGGTTCCTCTGAAATACTTTACAAAAAATGACAAGTATAAAAAAACACAAAGTCTTATGTAAATGTAAACATACGTATATGTGTATTTAAAACTTTCGTTTTAATTGTTTAGTGTAATGTCTTTTTTTGTTATAATTTGAATGCTCAGGAGACGTTGATTGTACCTGCCTAACTATGCACAATAGCCATGCGAGAGATACCTGTTATTGGAGCAATAGAGATTCTATGTTTTTGTTTCATGATTTCTTTGTTTGTGTTTTCGGTGTTCTGTTGGTGTCTCTTTATATTAAATAAATATATAAATATTTACTTCACCAATATGAAACATATTTATCAACTGATACTTAGAATGAAATAATTAGTTGAACTCACAAAAGAAAAGAAATATGAATTAAGAAAAGTGATATGAAGATGAATATATGTTTTTTTTTCTATTTTTCTTTTTTTATTATTTTGTTTTTATTTTATTATAATATACATTAATAAAAAAAGAAGATGTGATTAGTTTCAACAGATAGAAATATTTGCTCTACTTTTTATATTTTCTACCAAACGTTGTGTTAATTTAATGTCTTGATTAAAGTTCTTTAATAGATTATTTAAATTATTGTGTAAGAATAATTGGAAGGATTTACAGTCAGATTCAACCAGAATTATGAGTTATTGCTCATAAATATATTGCTATTTACAGAGAATTTGTTTCAATATTTAAAAATCCTCTAAATATAGTCAAAAGAATAAACGAGAACATTTTTTATTATTAAATATTCACACTAAATATATGATGTATAATATAAATGAAAAATCTTTTTTTGTTTCTCAGGAACGACGTTTTTCAGAGAAACACAAAAAAATGACTTTCATTATACAAAAAAAAACTACGATTTTATGAAAAGTTATCTTGGGAACTCGTATTACAATTTTATTGAGAGTACTAAGTAGTTTTTACTTCTTATTTATTCCGTATTCAAGTCCAAAAGTACATATTAATATTTTCCCAGTGGTTTGGAATGATGATTGAACCAGTAGGTACTCAACGCTAATATCAAAAATATGTTGTCAACAAAGGAATTTTAATTTCGAAAAGCAAATAGTTTTATTTCTACATAAATTTGTCATTAATATCCTATTTATATTTAAACGTTGAATGTGTTTGATACGCCCTTGTTCTTTTTTGTGTACCAATCCCCTAACCTAATGTCGTAGCTTATGTCAGCTCTGTTGTGTAATATTATTTACTCTATGACCTTTACCAAATGATTGAATATTGCGGTGTGTATATAACCGATTATCTATTAGGCTAATTAGTCTAACTAGTATACCTACCAATACTTTGTATAAAATATTAACGAATACAAATTGTAATGAATACAGAATACGTAATGTTGCAGTAGAATATTAAATTCGGTAGATTTATAAATTCACTATTCAGTGTGCCTAAACATTATTGATTTGTAAGGCAAATGTGATCAAAACCAATCAATGTAAACTTTGACTAGCAAAACGTATGAATTTTCATGACCAATTAAATTAAATTAAACTCAAAATATTACCTTCGTAGTGATATTGGAACGAACTATTAATTGTACGTGAAGACATACATATAATTAGGGTTTAAGGTTGTGTAGGTATTTAGACACTTTCATATATATCTCCTCATTTGCGATTTACATAAAACAATTAATTTTAAAAAAATGAGTACTGTTTAATTTTATGACTGAAGTCTGAAACCATCAGATATCAGTCATATGTATATACTCAGTGACTTAAGTAATATTCCAATAAATTTCAATAATCATGACTAAAGTAATGAGCATTGCAATCTTTTTTTGACATATTTTAAGATCTTAATGGAGACAAAACGGGATCCAACATTTTTAGGAAAACCGGAAATTCAGGAAAAACGAGTGGGTTGTTGCCAACGCTAAACTCCTCACTACCAAGTCACTCCACAAAGTATCCAAATTTCGTATGGAAATTTTTCAGAAAATATTCATGAAATGAGTTTTGTTAAGTTACTTTTGATTTTAATATTTTATTATTAGAACTTGATAATTGTTCTATGCCATTTTATGTAAGAGAAGTGTATTCTGAGCAATTTTAAAATAAAAATATCATTTTTTTAACTATTACTATGAAATATTTAACAGTTAAAAAATGAGAAGCACTATTCAAATCTCCTTCAAAATCTAATGAGGTCTAAGCGAGTTAAAGATAATAAAATAATAGAATGAGTACCTACTTTAATCCATAATCGTTAAAAAATAATAAACACGCCGTACATAGCACACACACAGATACATTGTGATGAAACTTTCAGAATACAATTTCAATAAAAAAATAACCTTGAAAATTGCAAATACATAACTCCCCACTTTATCCCCTTGGGGTAATGAGGAGTGAAAAATACCATTGACTGCCGGCAAGGAAAAAATGTGTGTGCGTATATATAATATGCGATAAATTATTCTTGAAATCTTCTTGAAATTTTTAAATCTGTTTTTATATCTTAATAAATTTTACAACTACTATGAAACTTTCAGAAAACACTTTCACCATGATACTAGTTGATTTACGGTAGCTGATTTCTACTTTGTTCATTTTGACTGCGAATACCACAACCTTCCATTCTCTCTTTTTGTTTTTTTTTCTTCTGAATTTTGAGTTTCATCTGAATTTTGAGTAGGTACCAATTGTTTTACATTGTGCAACTTGAAAAGATAATGTAACATCCGCAAACAAAATTGGTCTATGATATATTGTTAAAATTGAATTTGTTGTAATATTTGTTTGTATGACTGTATGTTTGTTAGGTCAAAAAAAAAATTAATAATCTGCAATAAATAAATACCCCTAAAAATTCCAATTCATAACTCCTAACATCTTCCATTCAGAGCAGCGAAAAGTTAAAACATAATATTATCTAATTATTTTTTTAAGTAAATTTTTAATAATTATACTGTTCAAAAATCATTTAAAATATCTATGCAAGCTGTAGAGAATCAATTTATTATTTATGCAGTAGTTCAACTGGCGATTTGTTTAAGAAAATTTATTTCTCCATACAGATCGACATAGTTTCAAGCCAAGATCCGCGATGGTTGTATGGCCAAGTCTTCATTTTTCATGGTTTTTCAACTTTAGAGTCAAAAACACCAACATAGGAATCTTAGGATTTTTTTTTGTTTTTAAACATTTTTTTATAACAAATTTATGTATTTAACTGCCTAAATTTCCTTTTTTTTTAATCATCGAAAAACGCCGAAACAATAAAAATAGATAATTTCTTATATATATAGAAATTACAAAAGTACATTTTTGTCGTATATACCATACTTTTTTTAACAACACATCATTTCATACAATTTATATGGCAGAATACACAATATCTACCGAAACTATCAATAGCTTGATATTA